>CAXKVY010006036.1:0-43537 GCA_964058915.1 Tetropium fuscum
CAGCCCATCCCCAAGCCTACCTAGGTCACCCATTCAAGCGCCACCAACGCCGCTTTGCTTAACTTCGAAGATCGAAATCTTACCGGTCAAGTCTCCCGGCTAGGCGGTCCCTTATCTTAATTTATTGTATAATAAAACCAATAAATAAACAATAATGGAATATTCACTAAAGTGATTATGGCAAATTCTATGTATTTTTTTAAACTTGCTCTGGGTGCACTTCTCTCAAACTATCATTCCCGATTCGACGTACCTGCCTCACCAAATATCTTAAACGTTAAAATAAAAAAAGGATATTTGCCTACCGCCTGCAACCTTAAGTATTGTATATTTTCATTAAAATAAAAATGCTGAGTAGATATAATTGATTTATCTTGTGATTTATAATATAATTGATTGATTGGTAAGGAAGATATTGGCAAAAAAAAGAAAAAGGTTTTTTGGGCTGTTTTTCCACTGTCAAAAGTTATGCATACACCGGAATCTTTGGGACATTTCACATATTGTTTGAGGAGCTGAAAGGTACATTGTATGAAGGTAAATTTTTCCGAAGATGATCTCATTTTTCCTGTAATATTCTTTATTAAAGTTATCGAGACAGAAAAACAAATTACATCGTATCAAAGAGTTCATCAAATCGCTGTAAAAATTTGGTCGGAACATTTGGTCCCTGAGTTTTCGGAATATTCCGGTCACGGCTCGATACTTGTTTCTCATTTTTTACCACGTAGATAAGTTAACAGTAATACGTATGCGTTTTATTTTATAAATTAATACATCACGGTATTAAAAAGTGAGTATAAAAGGTTATTTTTAATCTTCAGATAAAAATTGCTTGCCAATAAAAAGTAATATTGCTAATAGTCTACGAGATACGTTGTGAGAACAAAGATAAAAGTCAACAGACGTTTCGGAATTATTTTCTAATTCCTTATTTTTATTGGGGCAAATCTTAATCGATTAAGTAGCATTCCATAATTTCGGTTAATAGCTAAAAATATATAGATAAATAAATTCGGTAATCCGCACAAAGCTACGCAGGCACTGCAATATACATACAAGCCCAAACATATCTTATCTCGCTTATAAAAATTAATTTTAATTTCTCCTAAGACAAACTGTAAACAAACATTAGGTGGTGCGTTTGATAAGGTGGTTTAAGAGCCAGACAAATTTGAAAAGTTGCAATAAAGTTGACACATTGGCTACATTAAGTCGACTACTGTATTTTTATTGCCGCTTTATCTCCTTTTGGCATTTAAAATCCTTAAGCATTTATTTATTTTATTGCCACTAAATTGTGATAATTTAATTTCTTAAGTAGCGCTAATTAGGCGTGAAAAAATCAAAATAATATGTTCGCATACACAGGGCGCCGAAATAAAAGTTGCCGGGCGATATCAAATATGTTTGGCGAAATAAAATTTAAAAAAAGAGTATTTAAACCATTTGGTACGGCAGAGAGGCATATTTTGCTACTTATCCACGGGGTTTATTCAAGAGAAAAATTATAAATATTTATCAATAAAAATTTTAGGGCTTGTGTGAGAATCTTGTGAGTCAAGGGACAGGTCGGGACGGTTTGGAGGCCAACCTCCTCGCTTAATCCATGACTGATACATTTACATATTTAAATCCACATATTTTGAAAATTGTTTGACCAAATTATGCATTTTTGAAGTACTGCAACAAAATATACAGGGCGCTCAATTAAGAAACATTAAGTGTTTAATGCTTATACTTATTTGATGCGATAGTCGTTTATATTTTCTGATACGTAATTTTGACAATTGTACATTTTTAATAAACCCTGTAAATAAGTGTCAAAATACGGGGGGAAATCCTATAAATTTGCATGGTCTGCAACGCTAATAAATAAAATGACTGTAACAGGCAAATTATACAGCGCTAAATTGACATGACATTTTTTACCGCCAGCCGTCGCAAATTGGAGAAAACAAACGCGTAAGTAGGCGCAAAACACGTATGGATGTAACAAGTACCTACCTGGTGGAAATTATATTATAATTGATCGTAGAGCGGTACATGTCTCGATTTATTTTCATATCAGCGCACCGCGGTTTCTTTTTATGAAAATGCATGGTGCCATGTCATGATTCCGTAATTGTGTGTTATTTTAAAACAGCCGGATTAATTCGCTTTGCGTTTAATATCGTACAAAAAGCGCGTTTAAAAATAATAGTGTTGTGCCCCGTGTTGGATGAAGTGCTCAGTGTCGTGGCAGCGTGTCGCTTCCTTGGATTCCCTTCGCTTCAGCTCCACCATCATTTATTTTCAAATCATTTTTAGGTGTAACTTTAGAATAAGGCCGTACAAACGCAAGTGAACAAAAATTGTCAACATGGACGTCCTTCAAAAAAATGTAAATATACCCATTTTCACTTTAATGTATTTTGTGCTCGTGCTCAATGTAGTTAGAATATCTATATAAGTATACAAGTGTCATTTATGATTGACAGATTGCATCGTAAATTGCAAAATAATAGATAACGAACTGTGCAGGGTTTTAGAGTGTAATACATAGATGAAACCGTATATAATTTAAATAGCCAGTTGTTTATAAGAGATGTTTTTTGAGTTTCTAGCTATAACTGCAAGCTCAATTGTTTTTATTACAATACCTACAAAAGTTGTAGGGAATTGAAGTACCTACAAAAGTTGTAGAGAATTGAAGTACCTACAAAATGAGCTCTAACGGAACTATCTAGCTGCATTTTCAGCCAAGAAAATCGGGAAAATCCGCGAGCGTTTTATACAAAATTCGTAACTCTTACAATTTTTAAGTTACGGCGTCCGTGTTGCGCTTAAGAATAACCTTAAAGGCGTAAATTATTTGTTCAAAAACCTGATCTGTGGGACGGATAGTTTTGCTACAATTGCTAATACATTTTTTTTGGTCATTTTCAGCCAAGAAAATAGGGAAAACCCGCGAGCGTTTTATACAAAATTCGTAGCTCTTAGAATTTTTTAAACTTACGGCGTCCGTGTTGCGCGTAAAATAACCTTAAACACGTAAATTATTTGTGCAAAAACCTGATCTGTCAGACGGATAGTTTTGCTACAATTGCTAATACATTTTTTTTGGCCATTTTCAGCCAAGAAAATAGGAAAAATCCGCTAGCGTTTTATACAAAATTCGTAACTTAAAATTTTTACGTTACGGCGTCTGTGTTGCGCGTAAGAATAACCTTAAACACGTCAATTATTTGTGCAAAAACTTGATCTGTCGGACGGATAGTTTTGCTACAATTGCTAATACATTTTTTTGGGTCATTTTCAGCCAAGTAAAACACGTAAATTATTTGTGCAGAAACCTGATCTGTCGGACGGATAGTTTTGCTACAACTGCTAATAATTTTTTTTTGTCCCTTTATGGAGGTATCAACCTTGCTCGAGCGGTGGCCCAATCGTAATTCTTACAACGGTTTTGGAAACTTCAGAATATTATCTAAAATTACTATATTCTACTTGTACGTTAAAATGATATTAAAATGGTTTAGAACGCGTCCGAACATTGGAGGAAAACGCAAGAACTCGCGTCGGACTTCACAGCAATTCGATATATCGAGGATCCATTTCAGAAAATGAAAAGTTGCTTTCTTACAAAAAATTATATGTTTAAGCATAAGTATTGACGACCATTTTATGACGCAAAACATTAAAAAAAAATCGGCATAAGCCGAGATATGGATTTTTAAAGGTGGCAACTTTTGGCCATTTTCAGACCTTAAATCGCCTACAACTCGAAAACAGTGCATTTTTCGAAAACATTACAAGAGACAAAAAGTGTTTATTTTTACCCAATTAACTTCAAATGATTTTTTTAATATTTTTTTTCTTTGATAATAACAAATTATTTGCCACTCGGACAAAAAAATGATATCGAGGTTTTTCGTTCCCTAAAACGTAACTAATCAGATTTAGTAGCAATTCGGCCGACCCGCCGCTGATCCAGTGAGGCGTGTTTTACTCCGATGTTCGGACGCGTTTTAACCATTTTAACATCATTTTAACGTTCAAGTAGAATATACAAATTTTAATATTCTGAAGTTTCCAAAACCGTTGTAAAAATTACGATTGGACCACCGCACGAGCTAGGTTGATACCTGCATAAAGGGACAAAAAAAATTAATTGGCAAGTAGCTAAACTATCCGTCCGAAAGATCTAGGTTTTTGTACATAATTATAATTTACATGTTTAAAGCTAGTCTTATGCGCAACGCGGACGCCGTAGCTGAAAAATTGTAAAATTTACTAATTTCCAAAAATACGAATTTCCTTTTTCATGTTTTCCCGTTTTTTTTTTCGGCTGAAAATGCAGCTAGATATAGCCAGATATAGCTAGATAGAGCTAGATATAGCTCATTTAGGTTCTTCAATTCTCTTCAACTTTTGTATTGTAGTCAAGACGATCGATTGCACTTTATAGTTATTGCTAGAAACTCAAAAAACATTTTTTTTGCATTTTTTTCAGACGCCATTTTGTTACAAACAACAATTGGCTGTTTAATTTATATACGGTTTCATCTATGTATTACCCATACTTTAAAACCCTGCACAGTTCTTTACCTCTGTAGCTAGGCCTAAGTACCTAATTGAATTGTAGTAAAAATTCAGATAAATGCATTTATTATATAATATTATGGTCTTGTAACGGAAACTGCTGATTTAAAAAATAATGGACCTAACACTCTTACTGCTCTTACCTATCTAGCTACCGTGTTTTATTGTTCTCAAATACAAAATAGGTACAAAAAATTGCAAGAGAAAACGCAGAAGGTAACTACAATTTATAAGAAATACAATAAAAATAGTAACGGCATTCGGAATCGGAAAAGTTTTGATTGAATATTGTGTTAATAACAGGTATAATACTTAATGGGAATATTGTGTAAGTAGGTAGTTAACTACGAAAAAAACGAATCAAAATTAAAAGGCAGTAAAATTAACTTGCTTGAGGTATAGGTTTGAAAACTCTTTGAAGTTCCTCTTCTAGTCGTACCTACTTCTTGTTCATTATCTACTAAATCCATGCCATAGAAACGTCGGATTCTGGTAAATAATTCCAAATTTTTTTCTGTTGTTTTGCCATTAAAGACACTGTTTTAGAATGGTTTCTTTCTTTACAGAAGCAAAAGTCCAGCTTTTTACAATTATCGCGAATTCTAAGAAGTCTATTTTATATTTAATAACATCGGAACCGTTTTCATATCGTACTTTTATATATAGGTACTAAATTATTTAAAGGAAACCCTTTTAAGGGATCATCAGCCTTCTTGGTTCTTCTTTTTTATTTTCCCACGAGCGAAAGTTTGTTTTCCAGCCGTAATACCACCAATTTTTTTCTTGGAGATGTTATAATTTCCAAAAGTCCTTCAAAGTCATCAATATTTTGCGTTCTTCTAACCTTTTCTATATTGCCATGGATGTCATCTGCAATAATATGTGTGGTGTCGAATGGTTATTTGATTAGGTCCTGTGTAACAATTCACTTGTGTTACAAACGAAGTGAATATAACCCTCTTCTTCATCCCAATTCTTCATCTAAGTCTTAGATGAGCCATAAGAGCTCGAAATCCTATTCACTAGTAACCAACAATATATTATACCTATAGTTAGTAAAGTATATATATACCTATTGAAAAATCTAGATTTTAATCTAAGCAATTTCAAATCCTCTACCGAATACATACAAACTTTTGTTTTCATAGATACAAGTCAGTTCACCGCAAAAAGTTAAATATAGCACTTAAATATAGTAAAGGTTTTTCCAATACGAACGATATGATTTTAAAATGAAATGAAAAATGAATGAAAAAAGAAAATGAAACGCCATCATCTTCAGTGCATTCTTGGATAATTCCTGATGGGCATTGCGCACACTTATTCAGAAATTTGGAAACGCCATTTGTTTAAACTGCAGATTCATTGCACTACATTATTTCTGTCGATGATTCTATATAACCACTTTCTTCTAATAAATTTAGTCTCTCAAGTTCGTGGATATTTATTGTGAAAGTTATCTAATTTTTTATGTTAATCTGGCACGGGAAAATAATCACGAGCTGCGTCGGAGATCTCTATATGTTGTGTGAAAATTTGTAAATAGCCAGTTTTTCCTCGGTAGTTGCAAGAACAAAGAGATTTAGAAAGGAATTTTTGATTTGATAAACGATGGATCCATAAGTCCAATTTTTTAAAGAAAGCCTCAACTTTATCCTCGATTCGATTTTTTGTTATATTTACTCCTTGAATCTTAAATTGAGTGTTACAGAAACGTCAGTATTAGGAAATAATGAATTTATCCGTTACTTTTCTAACGCACTGTAGAAGAAACCAATAGTATATTTACCTAAATATTTCAGTGAATTATTGAATCGTGTTAAGTGATAAATTCTGAATAATATTGGAGAGCTCTTTCCTGTTTCCCTCTCTTCTTCTTAAATATTATTGTGAAAATTACTTGATTTCTTATTTAACAATGATATAAATATGTCTAAGGAGTTGTTTGTACGATGAATTAGAAACTAGTCGCAGTAATCGATTTTAAGCCACGCCTCGTATTATTTTTATGGATGTTGTAAGTTAGACGATTATATAACGAAATCGTTTATAAATTACAAAATGGCTCCCATATTTCATGATTACTAGCCTAATTACCTACCTGAATTTTGATTAGAGTTTTCGTTTCGGGTTACACCTAGAACTCCAAACCATATAGGCACTTACTTAGCCTCATACTTAAAAAAATCAGTATTTATTAACTAACATGTAAAATATTAACTTTTCTATTCAATACAATTCTTCCAAAAAAAACTAGATGTGACTTCAGGTATTCTTTTGATGAGTTATTAATTAATATTAGTAAGGTTATAATCCCGCGGTTCTAATATAGGTTTTATATCTACCTCGATGCATACTTAAAACATCTTCATTATCTCTCGATTTTTGTCTTATGTAAATTTTATCCAATATAGATGCTCTGTATAGACAAAAATATGTTTTTTACCATAAGTTTGGAAGGTCCGTGAGGTTGGCCCCGGAAAATGAAGGACAGGGAGAGGCTAATTCGTTTGACCATCGTTAGATTACGTTAGACCACCGATTGATTTCGTTTGACCACCTTTTGTTTTCGAGTTATGGACAAAATAAATTTCACGCAGCCGCAAAAATTTTTTGCAAAATGGAATTATTCATAGTCTAATCGCTTGATCATCGTTAGACCATGTAAGACCACCAATTATTTTCGTTTGACCAGCCACAGATGAAAAGTTATTCAGGAAAAACGATTTTCTGAAAAAAAAATTAAGGGTGATTTAAAGTTGTAGCTCTAAAATTAAAGGGGTAACTTTTAAGCAGTTGTTGACATTCTGCGTCGTTCGACCAACCCCAGTAGCATCTCTTCCACCCCCTAGTTTTGTTGGACCACCCTCTCGGAAAATTAAAGGCGCAATTAAATGTTAAAAAAAGTACATTTCTCGCTGGGGCTTAGTCAATGTTTATGAAAATGACATCTTATATTTTCCACAGGATAAAGCATCGTAGGACTGGGAAATACCACCCTTCGTTTTTTTAGACCACCCTCAGAATAAAAGTAATAGCGAAAAAGCATTTTTTTAAAAATTTATCTTTCGAAGCTAACTTCACTATGACAGAGCGTCGTAGGACTAGGAATGACTACCCCTTATTTTCGTTAGACCACCCTCAGAAAAAGTAATAGCGAAAAAAGCAATTTAAAAAAAAATATCAATCGGGGCTAACTTCACATGTCGCTACTAAGGGGTGGTCTTATAAAACTTAAAAAAAATATTTTGTTAATAACTCGAAAAGGTGCCCCTCAAATTTCAGTGTCAACTTGGACCTCTCTGTGGAGTGACGAAACAGTAAATTGTTCTAAATTAAGTTTTAATTATCAAGTCGCATCTATTCTTAACATTTTTGTTTTTGGTTGACCTCGATATCTTTGTTTTTGGGGATAATATATGGATTTTTTAAAACAACATTGCCATTTCTAATGTTTTTTTTTGTACGAAGAACTATGTTGCTATCGAGGATGACAGTGACAGTTTTTTTTGTTGAATCATCCCATACTTGGATATGCCATTTATTGCTTTAAAAGCTATCAAATGGTTTTTTGTTGCAACCGGACGCGAAGTACCAGACATGAAGTACCGGACGCGAAGTTACCCTTAGTGACATTTTCACGATTGGCAATGAGCGAACAATCAGTGTTTTATATCATTTCCATAGAAAGGCTGAGATCTGACGCCATCATAAGTAAATAATCCGTGGTGTCATTTACACCTAAATTCTAACTACCTATAGCTTTATCAGTTACAAAAAAATCAGCAATATGCATTTGGTTGCAGAAAAAATAGTTTGTACACCACGGGCGCGAATTTTTTTTAGCGTCCTCGAGATTATTTCGCCTCTAGGTAAACAAATAACTATTGTAAATCAATGTTTTACTTCTATTACTGAGGTGCGTTCTTACTTTTAAAAAGGTCTCCGACTAATGTTTCCAGAGCTATTGCATTAATCCAGGATGGACGGTCACAGTACTGTGTTTTAAACGCCACAGTAAGAGTTTTAAACGCCACAAGAAGTAAAATACAAAGGGGTGTAAATCGGTTTAATCAGCATGGCGAGTACAGTAGAAGGAGTCAATGTGGTAGTAAGAGGTACGAATGAAGGAGATGGTCGCTTTATTGCACTAAATGTTTTACATGACCGAAGAATAACATCTGTGAAGGTAAAAAACATATTGGAGGACGTACAGTAGGTCCAAGTAAGAGAAATAACCATAAGAAGGAGGTTATCTGACAATTTGATTACACGTAAGACCTGCAACCGCTGCAACATCAAAATTGGGGCATTTATGAGTGGAAAAATATCCTGTTCACCGACGGATCTAGGTTTTGCTTAAATTCACAAAGTCGCCAATAAATCTATAGGAGAACAGGTTTTGAGCAAAACCATTTTTGGCCTAGGGTAAGCTATGGCGGAGACTTGGAGCTGTGGCGGAGACTACTCGATAGCAGAACGGTAATAGTTCATGGGGGTGCAACGATAGCGGATAGATAAACTCCTCAGGTTTAACAACCACATGGTGTTCCCTTTGCTCCATTTGTGGGAGGCGGTTTAATGCTAGTCTAATGCATTATAACGCTCGACGCGAGAGTCGCTAATGAATATTTAGATGAGGTGGAAATCCCAAAAATGAATTGGCCACCCTGCAGTCCCGACTTAAACCCGATCAAGCATGCCTGGGCCTTTGATACATTGGGCAGAAGTCGCGGGTACTTGATCTAGCCAATTTACAGGAGCTTAGTGAATTAAGTACTCATTAAAGAATGTCGGCAAATTGATCAAGATCATTGTATACGGTACGGAACCTTATTGAAGGGATGCCAAGGTGTATGGAGACTGTCAATCGAGCACGTGGAGAAAACATTCGTTACTGAGTTATTTGTTACTTATACTGTTATTATTGATTGTTATTGTTATTTTTTAAGTATATTTTAATTTAATTCGCCCGTGGCATTTTCCTGCTTTTGGATTAAAGTTTTATAATGGTTTTATGGGGGATAATTTATATTTTGTTAAAACAGTATGTACCGTTTGTAAAAAAAATCCATAGTAACCTTAGTACCAAAAAAATATTGGAATTGTTGGAACACTGGACGGTCCACAAAACTAAAGAAATCGAGGTGAATCAAAAACAAAAATGTTAAAAACAGATGTGACCTTATAATTAAAACTTAATTTAGAACAATTTACTGTTTAGCCACTCCACAGAGTGTCTTAAAGTTATGGTAAAAAAACATTTTTTCCTTAAACCTGTATATTATAAACGTACGTCTATCTTTTTAGTATATTTTAAAAATGTGGGCGATTCTCCATTAATTTATCTAGAATATTCCTAAATGTTTCCTGAAATTTATAGAAAAGTGGACATCTGATTTTTTACTATGTTCGAGGTCAACTTTAAAACTTATTTTGTATATTCCTGCACAACTATCCTGCCACAGACTTTTTCTTGTTTATTAAACTGCAGATTGAAATTAGGATATAAATATGTATTTTTATTTAAATGATAGGTATATTGTGACCGAGATACCTACGATGTTTATTATAATTTTATTTTCATTTGCATCTTTGATCATAGCAGCTTTTACCATTTCGTCAAATATTATCCAATTCCCAGTATTTATCATAAATATAAGAATCACAACGAATGCACATTAAGCAAGATATGTTAGATACTTTTTCCGAATACATTTTTATGCCTAATCTAAATGTGTCTGGGAACATTTAAACATTAAACCAGTTTTTGCATTAATAATACATTTGTATAAGCAGGAATTAAATACCTTAAGAGTATTTCTATGTCATCATTTGGTTATTGAAAAGGGACTGTTATTTCGTTGACTCACATATCCGGTTGCGTAATTTTTTCTCATAAAATGGCAAAACACCTAAACATGGTAAATCGAGATTTGGATACGTATGTATTTTTTACAATTTTGTATTTGGATGTTAGACAAAGAGGCAACACGAAATGCCCGAATGACGGTAGTGGTAATCGCGTCGCCTTAGAAATAAAATATAGCCTTTACATGAAGACGTTTATAGCAGATCATAAAATAATTTATCGTTTAATGATGAATAAGAAATATTTAAAACATAGTCTGAAGTCCGGGGGATAAAAAAACGGTTATTCAATAATATTTTCATTTAAGGAAGTATTTATTATTCGATTTTAAATTCAATCAATCTTTTTATTGCATTTGTAAATGAATTAGGTATTGTATACATCAAATCCACTGCGTAGTTTTTATTGAATTGTCGGCATAATTTTATTTTATTTTATTTTATACACAGATAAGGCCAGTCGTACAGTACCTGTATTAAAATTGTAAGCTAACAGCTAGTTCTCATTTTTTAATATGTTGTTAGGACCACTACCATATAGTGTATATATGCAGTGTATATCCATATAGTGTATATATGCAGCTTCGAAAGACCTGTGCTAACTTCGTAGCACTTGCGACTTTTTCGCACTTTTTTCACTATATCTTCCAAACTATTCGTTTGTTCATAAAACATCTTATTACATATTTTAAAGAAGATTAAATTTGCTACAATTTGAGACCAGAACCAGTTCTATAGATGTTCTATAGATGTTCTATAGACCAGTTCAATATTTACCAAGATACAGCCATCCAAAAATTGGCATTTTCGTTTCCAAAAAAGTGAAATTTTAAGATTTGGACAACTTTCGTCCCCGAAATCGGAGAAAATTTTACGGGTAGTTATAGGGGAAGGTATAGCGACTGTAATTAGCTTCAATTTAAGCATAGAACGACGTCCGTAAGCCTGCATTTTTTTCCAAAAAAAGCGTTTTTTTCCTTTTTTATTCTTCTTATATATCATTATTTTATTTTTTTAATTTTTATATACTAAATACGTCTCATTTTAGCTGTTTTAAAATATATGCCTATTAGATATTAGATAACAAAACAAGACGGGTTTAAAACTATAGGTTTTATAATGATAAACCCTAGAGTTTTAAAAAATACCAAAAAAAGCTTTAACCAAAATATTTTGTATGGGTACGAAAAACAACATTTTGCAGTCGAATGCGACGCCGAGGTCTCGACAATTACTGCATCTTGATAGCAATGAACATTATAGATATTTACTACCATTTAATTGCAAGTTGTATGCTTTATACCATAATAATACTAATTGCTGGCCAAAGAGCCAAACAATAGTGTACGCTACTGATCCTAGAGTCTTAGGCCATCTCAATACAACAGCAGGCAATGAATATTCAAATTCTAAACAATGTCGTTTATAGAAATGGTAAAAAATAACGGATTCAATAGGGAACCCTGAGACACTTACTCGCCGCAATACTCTACATAAGATGGTCGATCTTTGAGGTATGTTTGGAATATGAGAGTTGGCTTTCGGACGGCCCAAACCGAAGCAGTTTATTAAGAGGAATATACCTAATATCACTTTACCTAGTTCCTAGTGCTCCAAATGAAAATCGTAGGTTTATAAACATTAAGTTTATGTTTCATTAACTTTCAGAATAGTGCCGAGAGTTTCATGTAGGTTTGAATAGTTTGAACCGAGTCGGGGACATAAAATATTCTAATTTATTATTGCATAAAGATGAACAAATACTAAACGGCATCGCCAAGTCTCTAGATGCGCATTGGAAAAGTATTTTATTAGGGAGACTTTGATGGGACGGCCACTACCTATATATAAATTATATTTCTGAACCGGAAATCTTTCATCATGTTATTTATTTCGCCATATTTCAATAAAAATGTTGTCAAAATCTAGGTGGGTAATTAATACACGTGTGTCAATACGGTCAGAGAAATGTTATTTTTTCATAAAACCGGATTAAATATCCGTTTTTTACACCACTCATTTACATAAATATTTAATTTGTCTTGGGTTACGAGATGCTTTTAATATACTTGGAATCCATTTATATTTAATCTAGCAATCTTAATATGCTTACAGATAATATATCCTACTCCGTCTAAATTATTTAAACTATAAGGAATCGTCCTATTAATATTTTAATTTTAAGTAGGCACAGGCATTTCTCGGGAAAATATAAATATTTATACGTTTTATTACTTTTATTCACCTTTAGACTTATGCTAAACACTCCAAGGCATTTTGATATCGCCTATTCGTGTCAATTAAATCCACCGAATTGTATAGGAGAAATCTGAATTATTCGAAAGACGAATAGCCTGCGCAAACAAACGAAATGAATATATACCTACACATCCGTTACATTACTATAAGAGCTATTATTGATAACACTGTTGGTAGCCAACTTACTTCCTCACAAATTTTACTATTTGAAATTTACATTACCGGATTCAAGAATCCATATGTGGGGAACAAGAAAGTAAAATAACTGATATTGTGATTGGTATGGGTTTTTGCTTTTCTAAAACCCATACTACCCATACCCGTATGGGTCAATAAAAAGAGGTCAAAAAACTCCATAATCCCTATATTACCAGAAGCACTTTCTGGACAATTTGAACTTCCAAATCTTAAATATGAAGATAGAATTTCTATTGCTATTAGGAAATACCAAAACATACAAGATTTGAAACGTTTTTGTAGCATACAAGCTCAATTTTATTTTGAAAACCTACCTACCTCACTAAGTTTCATTTCTGGGTATAATAAAAAATAACATAATAATTTTGTGGAACTTTATTTTCCTGACGTTAGATCCTTGACCTTTTTAAATTTTCTCTGTACGCCAATGCCAAAAAAATATTATTAGCTAATGGTTTACGTAAAACAAAATACATGCAGCTAGCTTTTTGAAATTTGCTTGACCCAAATGAGTGAATCCATTGGAAATATATAGGCTTTTAAATTTTAAAATTCGTTTCTCTCAAAACTTTTATTTTCTGACCCTCACCTTTTTCAGCCTGCAGTCTTGATTTATAGTTAACCAAAACAAATGCATCTATTTGCCTATCACTACAAAATCGCGTCCTTACTTTTTTTAGAACTTACTTTTTGTATTCTATTTCAATGTTTGATAATTAAAATACTCATATTGGTAGGAGATAATCTAAACTTTATCAAATATAAATAATGGAACCATCTCAGCTGATATCTGAAGATACTCGAAATCGATATGTATTGATAGCGTACTGGGATAAACCCACGACCTTTGAAGAGTATACGCCACGCGCAATATATATACACAGGGTGTTTCTAATTTGATGCGAAAGATTTTAAGAGGTGATTTTTCAGCAAAAATTAAGAATTAATGTCTCATATAATTTTTTTTCTAAAACCCCTTCCCCTCCAAGTTAAAGCCCCCTAAAGTTGAAGGATTTTTTTAAATTTTAAATATCACTTACTGACAATTTTTGTAACCCTGAGATATTGTTAGAAGGGGGTAAGAAACCAACCCTATAATATTTTTCTTCAGAACTTTTTAACGCGTCGAATTTTTTTTATTTAAAAATTTGATATGCAAATAAGGCCTCAATCTGCAAGTTTTTTGTCTCTTGAGTTTTCTTCAAGAAATTGATTGTTTGCTCACAAAAAAATAAAATTATACTCATATTGCCTTGCGAATAAAGTAAGCCGTTGTCAAAGAAAGTCAAAAATTCCTCCATAGTAAATTTTTCCATAGTAGAGAAAATAAATAAAAACTATTATATATATTCATATACGAGGATCATTATTGTAATGAACAAAACACCGGCATATTTTCCACTTTGTAGTCAGTACCATGCAGTAATAATAATAGCATGCAAAATCTATTATACACACTTCTTGCTAATTTAATGTATGAATAATTTGTTTTATTGTTCATAAATTATTTTACGCTGCAATAAAACTAAATCAATTATTACGAATATGAATTAATTTGCGATTCCTAATAATGTTACGGGCTGCTTAAGATAACATAAAATTGTATTAAAGTACATAGTTAAAATAATGGCATAATGAGGAGCTTTTTCACTAACTGTATAAATAATAGTAGGAGCAAAGTGTTTAATAATTACTCAGAAGCGTTGCAGAAGTGTGTGATAACTGCGTAATAGCAAGGTGAGTTTGGGTTCTTAGTCATTTTTCTCAGAGAAATTACAGAAACGTACATGATATCAGTTTGATGTGTAAAAAATAAGGTGAATCTTAAATACCTTAAATAATATCACACGAATCTACGGCAGATTGGATCGTTATGTTAACTACTGGATATCTAATTTTACAGCGGCGGCTGGAGACATTTGTTTTTGGGGGGGGGGCTTTGATACCATTTCTTGCGAATATTTTCTGCATATACGCACTACCTAAACTAGAAGCGATATTAGTTGTGCCCAGTACCTAAAAGCTTACAAAATTAATCATATGCTTGGCTTATGTTTCGTGTTTTTTTATATTTTCGGCGAGATGCTTGAAATCACGTAGGTACCCCTTTTTTCGTTCACTTATCAACGCCACCGAAGAGTAAACATAGAAAACAAAAAAATTCATTTGTCACTTCGCATCCGCATAACCATAACGTATTTTCATATATACCTGCGTCAAACTTCAAACCGCATAAACCCTCCTTGATTTTATAATCGGGTTGCACTTGACTTAAATTCAAAATGGGCACAGGGCCTTCGTTTTTTTAATGTTTACCTTGTCCGTCAAATTCAAAGAACTAAAGTTTAAATATATTTGATCACACACCTCATATTTTTGTCTTCAGCCTTTAACTTCAAAACCATATTATATAACAAAAGAACCATCGCGTGTACGCGTACGTCAACGGTTTGAACGGTGAGTACGATCACATATTACTCTACGACTGTGGGCTCGTCGAGCTACGCCCGCAATCCCGTTTAAAACCCGTGATAATAAGATAGGGGAGAATGAGCTTCACGATGCGCGAAGTTGCTAACATACTGTGCCGCTATATTATACATTGACCAGAGGCGTGCGTAACATTTTTTTATGGCAAGATTATTTGCTAAATCGATGTGTCAACCAGGAAAATACATTCTTAATTATGTTTGTTATAATTACGAATTCATGTGACCAGAGGCGTGCATAACATTTTTTTATGGCAATATTATTTGCTAAATCGATGTGTCAACCAGTAAAATACATTCTTAATTATGTTTGTTATAATTAAGAATTCGTGTGGTTGGTCAATGTGGTTGAATTTTAAAATATGCTTAATTTTTTTTAGCTTTATTTTTAACAAAGAAAGAGAAATGAATATGCAAACCGTTTTGTAATTTACATATCTTCCATTACAATGCAATTCCTTCCCTAACATATAAACTTTAAAACAGAGAACATAATCTTACAGGTTGTTTTAATTAATAATAGTATCTATAAACTGTACAAAACAAAACCAAAATATAGAATTAGTGGTGAAATAAAATGAGTTTATTTAGTTCCCTGTGAACCCATGGCCCTTGAATTTTTGCAGTGTATTTTTAGCCAAGTTATATAGTCTGATTTTTGTGTAAGCAAGTATTATTTCTTTAATTAATTTAAAACTACGATTTCCTTCATTTGACAATTAATAGTGCAGAGTGAATAGTACAGAGTATTAAATTAAAAAACTTTTGCCCAACCGCTACTACAAACTTTGTTATGGAATCTTCAGTTGGTAATGTAATATCTGAGGCTCATAATAAGTTTCTTATATTCACTTCAACGTTTTCACATTTTTTACTATACCTGGCGATGGCACTTACAAACCTCCTACCAAAACATTATGTTCACTAATGGATAAAGAATTTCAATAAAAAAATTCTGTAATTAAAATCTGCTTATTCGGTTTCCATAGTAATTGTGCACTTCATTAAGCAATCATTTAATTTTATTTATTTTTTCAACATAGTAACAACATATCCAGCGATATATGCCACAATTACTAACATTGTTGAGTCCTATTGGAGGCTTTTTATGATAACTACTACCGCTCGAGGACGATGATATGTTATCCCTAGAACTGAAATATAGAAAAATTGTAATACATTGTATGTATTACTTTATCAAGTCTTCTTCTATAGTTTTTAATACTTTTTTTCTTGTACATTTTCGCTGTTTCCTTTTTTGTTGTAAGTGATTGTGTTAGTCTTCACTTGCACCCGTTGAAACATTAGAAACATCTGTCAAGTAAGACATCTGAACTTTTATAGCTCATTCATTGGCTCAGTATTCTCCAAATGCATACTAGGCACTGCCATTTCATGCACGTTTTCCGGGAAATTCAACAAAAACCTTTTGGAAATGATTCGAGCAAACTACTTTGTTCACCGACCAACTAAAATTTTCTTTCTCAATTCCCAAGGCTTCCTAGCCACACATTTAGGTACCATTTGTTACGAGGAAATCTGACTGAAAAATCAATACGATCATGCACACTAAACGGCCATTCGATTGTCCTAATTTATATCTTTATAACTAATACAACAGAACTATACAACATTGTGTAAATTGATAATTATTGAAAATTGAGTGTAAATTGATAATTGATGTACGTATAGAAGCTGGCCATTTATTACGTACATCAATTCATAGTTATAGAAAAATAAATTAAGACAGTCTGAAGATACGCCACTGATTGGTGATAAATACTTACTGGTGGAATGATACTCAGGCTTTCGCATGCGGTAATTTTTGCAGATCTTCACGATACGAGACATAATGAGCAACTTCAAATAAATATTCAAATGCAGGACCATTTTTTTAAACATATACGCAAAATCAACTGCCTAAAATAACAACCGACTTTGACAGTGCGGAAATATATAATGAGCCATCAGTGTGTCAGCTCCCCAAACATAAAAGAACTAATTATGTAAGCATATTGAAATTCTATTGGTCAAATTTAAAATGCATTAAAAAAATCGTCCAATAATCAACAAGATAAGCCTATTAACAAACACGGAGATATACTGTAGTAAATTTAGGTTTTGCAATGTATAATATGGTCTAGGAGAATTGGGATGCGCACTCGTCGACGCTCATTCTCCCCTCTCTATAGGTAAACTTGGCCGCTGGCTGGACATTCAGCGTTCAGCCTCGGCACCCGACCGGCAGGTTTCCATAGTTTCCATAGCCGGTGCGGGCGGGCTCTAGAGTGTCGGCGTTGAACGCAAATGTAAATATTGTAAATAAGATAATAAATATGGGTATGATGTTGATATAAGTAAATGTTTTATTTAATTAAATTTAATTTGAAAAAAAATATGAATATGAAACAATAATTAATTACATGTACATCACACCAGCCGCCGCTATATAGAAGAATGATATATAGAATATATAGAAGAATGAATAAAGAATTCTATAATATAGAAGAATGAAACTTATTTGAACACAACCGTCACAAACCGTCGTTTTATAAGGGCAAGTTGTCTGGCAAATTTCGTTCCTCTAAATTTTTTCACGCTAGAGAGAATAAATAATGTTTTGACTTATTTCTTTGACATGAGCATGAGGATTCTATTTAATTATTTTAGCTATTTTTCATATTCAGTTTATAAGTACCTAATGTCAAATACCTAGATTTATACTTGTTGCAAATATGGGGATTACTTTAGATTGAATAGTAGGTACTTAAAATATTTTCCGCGCATTCATTACCTGACGTTTCACGGATATATCGCGTCATGTTCAACCGTGAAGGGCATCATTATTATGTTTGCGGTTTTTGCTACTGGGTGGCCTACTACTACTGGAACTTTGCGGGCAAATTGATGAGATTGAAATTTCAGAAAATTTAATTGAAGCTATTTTATTGTTGTGTTGGATCATGCTTGTTCTCTTCCTGCATCTATTATATACTAGTATTATATATGGTGGTATATAGATCCAGATCTTCAGATGAGGACCTTTTTCTTAGTGACTATTTTCCAGCATTAATCGTATAGTTAAATTATTTATCTACTTGATTAATATTTGCAATAATATCGAAACACATTTTTTTTGTGCCATTGTCAAATGATAACAAGATAAAGAAAGTTCACGAAATTGGGAGAGTTAAGTATTTGTCTACATATTGTGCAAATAATAAACATTTTATATGTGGCTTGGGATTTGCGGGATGAAAAGGTATTGAAAAACTAGGTATCTAATCTACGTTTCAGAATGTGTCGGATACAAAATTCAATACCAATTTGCCTTAACTGGTTATTGATAATAATCACCTTCGCAATCACTGATAAACAATAATTGGATCAGTGCATGTTTCAGTAACTAATATATTCATACATTGCCTTATACTTATCGAGGAAAACCTGGACAAATTTACCGAACTATTAAATTTCTCGCAAATTTTATGCTACTTTTTTTTTACTGAACCTGTGGTCAGATTTGAATGAACTTTTTTACTTAGCAGGTTAGTTCCTAGATAATTCCACTGTGCTCGTTATTTTTGAAAAAAAAGTAAAATTTCGTTTTATACTAAGTCTAATAAAAATATTGCGCTTTCATTCGAAAATTGTAACACTATTAATCGTAATACTAACAATCGTAACGAACGTATCATAGTTGATATCAGACTATAACTTCGTCTTACCTTAACCTTCAGATTACGTCTCTCAAAAAGTTACACGGATTACTGAGCGGGGTACAAACGTCATTAAAAAAACAATCACAGAATGGGAACACAACATTATTATCAAAAACATCAGAAAACAAATGAGATTATTAACACCCAAAAAGGATGAGTCTACATATTTATATCACGGAGAGAAATTTATTATAATCATTATGAGAAAATATAGTAAAGATAATAATAAAAAAGTGACAGCTACTCATGAATTGTTATTGTCATAATTCGTTTATTGTACAAAATGTATTGTAATTCTAACTATCTCGTATTGTACACTGTCGACAACAATCTTGGATTGTAATAGATTTACAATATTGCGTTGTACTGCTGAAAAATAAAAAGTTTTTGATTGCCTCGACTCTACTCTAGGAATATGAAAAGAAGAATTTCGCTGCAGTCTATTTGATCGTGTAGTATAAACCTAAGTAAAAAACAGGTACGAAATATTATGCCTATACTCTCTATTGAAGCTAGAGAAAATCTATTAAAAGTTCTATCTAACAATATATATATATATATATATATATATATATATATATATATATATATATATATATATATTTGTGTGTGTGTGTGTGTGTGTGTGTGTGTGTGTGTGTGTGTGTGTGTGTGTGTGTGTGTGTGTGTGTGTGTGTGTGTGTGTGTGTGTGTGTGTGTGTGTGTGTGTGTGTGTGTGTGTGTGTGTGTGTGTGTGTGTGTGTGTGTGTGTGTGTGTGTGTGTGTGTGTGTGTGTGTGTGTGTGTGTGTGTGTGTGTGTGTGTGTGTGTGTGTGTGTGTGTGTGTGTGTGTGTGTGTGTGTGTGTGTGTGTGTGTGTGTGTGTGTGTGTGTGTGTGTGTGTGTGTGTGTGTGTGTGTGTGTGTGTGTGTGTGTGTGTGTGTGTGTGTGTGTGTGTGTGTGTGTGTGTGTGTGTGTGTGTGTGTGTGTGTGTGTGTGTGTGTGTGTGTGTGTGTGTGTGTGTGTGTGTGTGTGTGTGTGTGTGTGTGTGTGTGTGTATATGTATATATATTGTTACGTGTCAACAAAGATTGTAATGAACATATATTATATAAAAATCTAGTGAGACTCAGAATGCCATATATCCGGTGCCATGTCCTTTGCAACAAATTTATCGTAGTGCGTTAAATTTGTCCAGCAGTTTAATTACTGCAGAACTACAGACATTTTTCTTATTGGAGAATAATAATAATTTCCAGCGGTATTGCTTCAAATTGTGATTGAGACCGGCGACAATATTCCCACAATTGTTATATTTATGGGAAGAATTATTTTTCTCCGATAAAACTCCGTGGACTATCATTTCCTATTCAGTTGTCCCGCCTAATTAGTAAAGACGTATCGAGCTTTGCGGCAAACTATTATAATATTAAGGAATTAACAAATTATTATTCTTAATCAAGACTTATATTAGCATTTCGTTTTTATACATTTCTATTTTAATTAAGTGTATTCGCGACGCGACGTAGAGGTAATGCCTTTAATTCATTTACATATACGACATATCTCTGAGAATTATTTTTTTTTAGACATCTCATTATACTTAACTGTCTTAGAAGATATTTCAAGTGGGAACACTCTGCTAATTATCCAAGACGCGGAGATCTTTATTAAAAAAATGGTATAGGTTTTCTCAATCATTAAAATTGTGTTTTTTAATCATAGGTAGTTTAGAAAAGGTGGCATACAGGAAATATTTACAGCCGGATATCTTAAAATACTCACATAGGTACACATTTAATTATGCACATGCAGCAAGACTGCAATTGAATCTCAATAAAGAAAGTATTCTGAAAAGAATTACTAATTACTAAAAAGATCAAACTAAAATGATTACAACTGTTTTTATTTCAAAACTCCATTACATTGCCTTACTTCAATAAAATATGTTTTCCAATGATACTTCTCAAAATTAATTACGAGCTAATTATATTTAAGTATATCCGGAGTACGGAATAAAAGGTAAAACTAAATTCAGTTGTAGCGAATTAATTATAGGTGGTTCTGCAATTTGTATATTATGTTCTACATGGTTCTACGTATATCTACATTAAAATTATAATGTATAAGGTTTTTTGTTTCTTATGGTATGTTATAGTTAATATTGCATATCCTGTTCAAAAGTCTCTATGGGTCCAAACTTATTACATGACCAATTTTTGAGATACAGGGCGTTAACGATAAAAAATATTTAGGCTAATTGGACAATTCGATAGATTTTTTTCAAGTAAATCTTTTTCCTTTTCGTTCAATATTGTAATAGATTCCTGATTTTACAGAGCGAGCCATCGATACCAAGAAATTTTAAAAACGATGTTTTAGGCTTAGGCTTAGGCTAAACTAAAATTGGTTGGGTACTGAGATTTTTCAGTGTATCATTTGAACTGTATACCTAATTTTGTTGTTAATAATAGTTTAACCCGTTAACTAATAAAATATATCGAAGATGTGTAACAAATTATAAAAAAAACTATGACATTTTTGTTCTTCAAGGGAATCAATCAATATAATGAACTATCTACAAAAAATATACCAACGTTAGCAATGTGAAAAAAAGTTTATTAGTCTATTAATCTTCTGTTGTTTTAGATATTTTATACCTATTTGTGCTGTTTTTCGTTCTTTATAAATTTTTTTGTAATTTTTCATGTTTTTTTCTCCCCTGTAATTCACAATATTTACTATGTTTGTAGTTCAGCACATATTATTAGTTCTAAATGAAACCCTTCCCTGCAACTTCGTTATTTTCTGAGATGCGAACATTTTTCTAACAAAAAGCTGTAGGGCATTTTAGGAATTCCCATATTCGATCTATACAGGGTGCGTCATAAACGCCGCAAACATAAACCATATGCTTTACTGAATTGATATCCTGTATATTTTTGCATGTAGCAAAATTTTCGTGATTAAAAAAAATATGAAAGTTGGTAATGTATAGTGAAACTCTGTTTATTACCTTCTAGGCTAACGTTTTAACCATTATAAATAATGTTGCCAATACTATCGACATGTAACCAAATGAACCAACTGAAAATTTAAATTGAATTAGAATTTGAATTGATTTAAACATCTGTGGAAATAAAAAAAATAGTGAATGACTAAACAAGTTTATATATATCAAATTAAACGTTTTGATTTTTCATTTTATAAAACACGTCATAAAAATAATGATATTGTATAATAATCACTAATCATATGGGATGATGAAATAAATGGTATAAAATAAACACAATAAATGAACACAATAAGTGAACACAATAAATTAAAAAGAATAAATTAAACACAATCAATAAACCCAATAAATAAATACAATCAAAAATAAAAATAAATAAATAAGTAAATAAAATAAAAAATTAATAGTAGGTACTACAACATGATTCTGCGCGTTTATTGCATCATTCATTACATTGCCATAATTTGGTAGTTTCAAAGGGATGCTATAGTAATGTTTCTTTTTTGCAGTATGACGATGGTATCCATCCGGGTTATATGGACAGTGCGGCGGGAGGCATGTATGAGCCACATGTGGCCCATAGACCCAGTTTGCCCGGTTTACATCATTCACCGCACTTGAGCCATGCCATGCACCCCTACCATTCTAACCATGTGAACCCTGCCGCCAACCATGTTATGGGAGGTGCAGTACCCGACGTTGGAAAACGAGACAAAGATGCTATTTATGGGTAAGTTAGACAGACGTATTCTATAAAACGTACAATCCCTTGAATTTACATCTTTATCGTTGGTATTGGGAAGCCACATCTAGATTAAGTACATATTGCAATCGACTTTGTCGTCAGGAGATTATCTTGAAGTAAAACCGGACAGACAATAATAGGTTTATTGTCTATTCTTAAGCAGTAGCACTGCTATTAACGAAGATGACATCAATATGAGAATATCATATGAGTTAAAGAAACAAATGCAAATAGAGACTGATAAACGCGTCAGAATAAGACGGCGAAGACGGTCATAAATTATCAGAGAGAGGAAGACGGTATTCTTTACCTGCTTTTATCAAATGCATTTAATCATCGTTCGAAGGTACCCTAAATACCCGCCGATCACGGTTATTGGCGTACGGTTTGTGACATCGAAATATGAGACATCAAAAATTGTCAAAGGATATCCACAATTGACGCAATGGGAGATCGGGGGCAGTATAACTCTTCTTACAGCAAGCTAAAATCGTCATTATAAAGGCGCTTTCATTCAACAAGTTGTTATGTTGTGATAGAATACTAATAACTACTCATTTTTAATACAAAACCCATCAAAATAATACACTAAATTAAAGAAATTCCTTAAATTCCTGAAAATCGGTTATACTTGGCAACGCTTTTTAAAATGTGGTAGCACGTATATATATATATATATATATATATATATATATATATATATATATATATATATATATATATATATATATATATATATATATATATATATATATATGTATATATATATGTATATATATATATATATATATATATATATATATATATATATATATATATATATATATATATATATATATATATATATATATATATATATATATATATATATATATATATATATATATATATATATATATATATATATATTACTAAAGTTCAGGACATGTAAACTCTAAATAAATGTTTATGTAATATCTATCTGCATGAATGAAATAAATGTTTTTCACAATATATATATATATATATATATATATATATATATATATATATATATATATATATATATATATATATATATATATATATATATATATATATATATATATATATTGTGAAAAACATTTATTTCATTCATGCAGATAGATATTACATAAACATTTATTTAGAGTTTACATGTCCTGAACTTTAGTAATCAATTTCATTTTTTATAAATAGTCAGTTGCGTAGTTCAAACATATTATAATGACAGTATGTGTGTTATATGTATATAAATATGCTATAATAATTTATACTATGTACCTTTCGTTATGCCAAAATATTTATTTATGTTTTCAATAGATTTAATTTTCTTCTAGAGGTACAGTATAAAATCCTCGAACAAATTTAATTTCTCATTTAATTATTATGGCTCTATCTCATGTTACTCGTTTGCTGCGATTATCTGCGTTTTAAGATTATTTACCTTAGATGCAAATAACTGTTGAATTCTTGTCGCGAGTCGCGACTACAATAGATAAAGCCAGTGACATCAGTGTGAATCACATTGTAAGCAGTATATGTTTCTAGTCTCCATCGGATTTAAATCGAGATATAAATATTTAATTTGACAACATTTATTGAAGTATGGAATTTCCAGCTGTATGGACCTAATCATTTACGAGTGATATAATTAAATATAATGAAATGGTTTTAATAAGTAATATAAGTATGGTAATTACATAACGGGTCAAATAAATTAGTTATAAACACGAACAAAAGGACTTACACAATTACACAAAAATTTTAGACGTGAATACCTAATTAATTATAAACTAGGCATTAAAGTGAAATTAGCGAAATATTTTCGTTGTTATTTTCTCTAAAAGTATTGCGAAAAATACAGGTTCCCATGACATTGTTATAAATAAATTAACAATTATTCAGTTGTTATTGTTCACTTTTAATCATATCTTATTCGTAATAATAAAGGGTGTTTTACCTTTAAGATAATAACAGCATTTGTTCTTCAAGTAATTCG
This sequence comes from Tetropium fuscum, assembly GCA_964058915.1. Taxonomy (NCBI): domain Eukaryota; kingdom Metazoa; phylum Arthropoda; class Insecta; order Coleoptera; family Cerambycidae; genus Tetropium; species Tetropium fuscum. The sequence continues at coordinate 24,858 of CAXKVY010006036.1, forward strand.
TTTAGCTAGGCTAGTTAAATTTTGTGATCAACATAAAATGTCGAGTTTTAATTTTATTGTCCATCGCTTATTAAGCTTCTATTTCAGTAATGAGAGGTTTACATATATTGACAAACGAGACGATTAATTAAAACTAGATTTAAAGAGCATATGGTTCATCTAAATTATGGAAGTCTAGTGCTGCCCAACATGCTTTTGAGAAAAATCATAAAATATATTATAGTAACCTAAGATTAGTTACTTCTTTAGAAATATAATCAATAGTAAGCAATAAGTTGGATGCATTTGGGGCGTAGAAATTAGAAAATGTAAAAATAGTATGAATAGTGACAAAGGACTTATCTCGTCTTGACAACTTTTAATTTTTTTACTTGGCTGTTCACATACAGAGGCTTGTCTTAAACCGTACGAGACATTTGACAAAGTTGCAGCTCCTTGGGGAATAGTATTCACTGCAAAAAACAACTGAATTATAATACTAGTATTGGAATTAAGATATGGAATTCTGAAAATTTTTGCTCGTCATCGCACGCCACTGTATACTTTATCGAAATAAATATTAAATTCCCCACGATAACATCAAGAACGTTACTGTTATGTGAAAACACAAAAAAAACATTTGCATCTAAATCGTCAACAATTTATTGTGAAATTATGTAGGTATTCCATGGGACCAATCAAGATACCCGAAATACTTTAAATGTTTGATTTCTCGTAATTTATGTGCGCCCAATCACAAGTTTCACTAAAAATGATGTGTCAGCTTCTCTAAAGTACTACGAGAGAAGTAACTGCCTTATTTAATAGTTACTAATTACTGAAATATTTGTTACTTAGCGTCATACGGTAATTAAATACAATACCTAAGGCGTTTTCGTAACCACTGCATTACAAATATAGTCCGGTAGTTAAACCATTTAATAAAATAAAATTCCGCCAATGGCACAGAACCATTTTAATTGCTTTGTAATAATATGATCCGATTATTCGGAAAATCCTATTGCTAATGGCGTGATTCACTTGTTATTAAACAAATAGTGAAAGCCAATTTTTTTTTTGCTAAACTCGCTTGCCTAGAACTTTTTTTTTGTATAATTTTGAACTCGACGCCTGAATGCAGTTTTCAGGCGTCGTCGCGGGTGTTGGGCCACTTTCCTCATTGGGAATCTCTACTTGGAGCGTTGTTATAAATAAATTAAGCAATTAGTGAATTAATTATGCAATTTAATGTGAAATCGATTTGGTTTCTTTATATGATAGATGCTTTTAATTGGGTACCTATTTAATAATAATAAACGGTTTATAATTTCCACATGTTTACAAAAAACAACAACATATTTCACCAGGCATTGTGAATGGAAATAAAGGACCATATTCACAGCTTACGTATAGATATATTTCTACACTCCCCGGCACAAAATTCCGTCACCCTAAAATTTTGCCCAATTTTGATGTTTTATAACTTTTTTATTTTTCATCTGATTTTCATAAATTTTTTACCAGTCTGTAGATCAGTTCATTGTGTGTCTTTTTAATTATTGTAATAAGTCATATTTTTCGTCCAGGCAATATTATACAGGGGTAAATCAAAGTGTTGTTTTTTGTCGTAAACTCAAAACACCCTGTGGAAAAATTGAGGCGAATAATTTTGTTTACAAACTGTTTGCTGCCATCTTAGACGTATTGTAAACATTTTGTTTTTTGATTCATCCCATTATCTCATTTCTTCTGCGAGCAGCAAAATTTTAAATGAAACGCTGTTAATTTTATCATTTTTAATTAAAAAACATCGACGTTGGCTAAATACGCGGTTATTGTGACAGAATATTTGACAGTACAGTTAATTTAGTGTGTTGTCATCATGGTAACTACAGCAGACGTAGGTAGCCTTAATTGTTGCCTTAATAGAGGATGGCCGCAATAAGAGTTATGTCTCCCGTACTCTGGGAATTGCGCGGTCTACAGTTTGTGATGTTTGGAATAGGTATCTACAGACGGGAAACTTTATTAGGCGGCAAGGCTCTGGCAGAAGGAGAATGACCACTCAAGCTGATGATCACTTTGTCATTATGAGTTCTTTAAGAGATCGAAGAGCTACTGCTGTGTATCTAAAAAATGACTTGCAAATGGTACGTCGAGTAAGTGTAAGTGAAAGAACGATACGTAGAAGATTGTTAGAAGCAGGATTGCATTCACGAAGGCCAGCAGTATGTCCAAAATTGCTTCCTCGGCATCGACAACACCGACTGAGATTTGCAAGAGCGCATGCTGACTGGACTGTAGAACAGTGGGGAAACGTACTATTCACAGATGAATCCAGGGTTTGTTTAAGGTCGCCGGATGGTCGTGAACGGGTATACAGACGTAGAAATGAAAGATATGCAGACTGCACCATATCTGAGCGACTGCAATATTACGGTGGTTCAGTCATGGTTTAGGCGGGTATTTCTACCGATGCACGTACTGACCTTGTATTTGTTGAAAATGGAGCACTAACCGCCCACCGTTACATTGAGGAAATCCTCCAAGAAATTGCTGTTCCATTCGCTCCTTTCATTGGGAACCAATTTACATTAATGCATGATAATGCTAGACCTCACGTTGCACGGGTAGTGAGCGAATATCTGGATGAGGTTGGACTTCCAAGATTGGACTGGCCCGCATGTAGCCCGGATCTCAACCCAATCGAACATCTTTGGGATGTTCTTAAAAGAGCACTCCGTCGCCGTCCTGTGCAACCACTAACCTTGCAAGACTTACGGCTGGCGCTGACAGAAGAATATCAGGCTATTCCTCAAAACAGAATAAGTAATCTTATTAATTCGATGCCACGAAGAATGCAAGCTGTCATTGCTGCGAGAGGAGGACATACACGTTATTAAAATTTGTCTTTGTTAATTTATTTTGTGATATACCTAGTGGATGTTTTTGTTAATAAAAATAAGCTTGAAATCAGCGTTTCATTTAAAATTTTGCTGCTCGCAGAAGAAATGAGATAATGGGATGAATCAAAAAACAAAATGTTTACAATACGTCTAAGATGGCAGCAAACAGTTTTTAAACAAAATTATTCGCCTCAATTTTTCCACAGGGTGTTTTGAGTTTACGACAAAAAACAACACTTTGATTTACCCCTGTATAATATTGCCTGGACGAAAAATATGACTTATTACAATAATTAAAAAGACACACAATGAACTGATCTACAGACTGGTAAAAAATTTATGAAAATCAGATGAAAAATAAAAAAGTTATAAAACATCAAAATTGGGCAAAATTTTAGGGTGACGGAATTTTGTGCCGGGGAGTGTATATAGCTTAGATATATATTAGATAGCTTAGATATTTCGGTATAGCTTAGATATATTTCATTTATATGAAAAATGGCTGAATATATTTGAAAAATATTTGCATTGTTATAAACAATAGAAGGAGTTGATAAATAAATAGAAAATAAGATAATAACGAAGGAACAGAATAAATATAGACAATTTACAGAACAGATATTTTAGGTATTTTACATTTTATACATAGTATTTAGGTACAGTATTTACAGTAGTATTTTTTACATAGTATTTAGGTACAGAGGTATTTATACTCTATCCAACGAGAGAATGGACTTGCTTTGCGCATCGGCGACTAAAGAGGAGGGGCTCTGTAACGAGCTACGCAGGACCGTCATTCGATGAAATAAATTCGTAAGTAGGTGAAATAAATTTTATTTTGAAAACATGAAAACATTTTGGATTGTCTTCCTTTAATTTCTTATATAAATTTATAATAATTATTTTTTGACTTTGATGCACGACCTAAAATTAAAAACAAAAATAAATCATTGACCACGGTTCCTGGTGGTGAATAAATAGTATGCGTATTAAATAAAACATATTTATTATTATATTTCGTTACCTGGCCTCTTTTATTCTTCTTAATTGGCGATAATGGTGGATTTATCTCGTCTCTGGCTGCTGACATTCTTATAATAGATTTAAAACTTATTTCACAACCGTAAACAACACAACTAAAATAACCGTACTTGCGAGACTACAAATACAAACTGTGACTAGGTAGGCAGTAGTAGGTACTTTATATAATTAGGTACCAGGTAGGTATCGGACCCAGGCGCCGGTCCTGGCTACCTGCTGAGCCAATTAAGACGTTGAGGGCGTTGAACTAATGTTCTAAGGGGCGGATATCTGACCAAAACAGACGAATTTTCGCTCCAGTGCAAGTCCATTCTCTCGTTGGATACAGTATAGACATTACATATGGGAAATTTAATGTATAAGAAAAATCAGATGTTTATAGTGTAAGTGAAATTTTTTTGTCACTGCAGGGGCAAGAGTTTTTTTTAAGTTTGTTTTTAAATGTATAGCAAAAGTAAATGTAAAGCAAAATATGTATATAAAAATATTTTAATATGATGAATAATTTGGCAGTCTTTACTGTGCCAAGTCTGCTCCTGGGGGCGGTATGGACTAATCCGAATGCAGAAAACAGTCTTTCTTCCTTACTTTTATGTTTTAAATAGTTGTTTAAAACTGTTTGATAAATGTTTTTTTAAGGTGTTTTAAAAATAGCATATTTTGTTTTTCTTTTTGTAAACATGTTTTTTTTTCAACCCCGAAAAGAATCATACAGTACAGGAAAAAAATCTATGCAATATACTACTCATATCTAAATTGGAATTCCACCATCAATGAGTTCGAACGTAAAATAACTCACCAGTAATTACATTCAGTGTGAAATATCGTTATTTGGGTCAATATTACAAAAAACATATTTTTTATATCAGAATACTCTTAAGGTTGATGTAATCAGAGACGATAATTTTTTGAATCCCTGATACCAGAAGTGGAGAACTTTTATTTCAGATTTTATATGCCACTAATAACGGAAAAAAGTGAAAATTAATATTTGACAAATTTCGATTTAAATTATAACAAATTTTTATTTAACACAGATATTTTAAACTAAAATGACAGGAATAAAAATTTATGTTGATAGTTTGGTGGTAGCATATACATATTATGTTCTCTGAATGTATTATTATCATTGAAATTTTTTAAACATATTGTATCTACAGGTAGATATAACCTAAATGATACAATTAAGAGAAAATACAATAATATGAAGTACGTAAAGATAACAAATGCATAAATATGAAGTAAACATAACAAAAATTTTAAGCACCTAAAGAAAATTTGTTTTCATATATTAAAAACAGAAAAAGTTTAGTTTAATGTTAAATGGCATTGAATTCACATCATTTACAATTTCATTCACATGATAATAAAGCCCGTTGTTTACTATATAATAATATAACTGATAAGATATTAGTAAACCTGAAACATTTGCGCTCTCACGGAATCGCGCTCTCCTCACGATAGGGACGTATTCTGCCACATAGCGCGCCACATGTACACACGCACGGCCTCTATAATCCCAACCACTTGGAAACTCAAAATACTTTGTTTAAAAGGGAAACACTGAAACTCGAAAATTAACAGCAACAAAAGGACGCTGACAAAAAAATGGCGTCTTCAATCTCCGCAAATAGGAAGCCCGAAATCATTTGTTTCGCCTCGCACGAGTTTTGAGTGACAGAACTATAGAAAAGAAAGATCAAAGAACAACAGTAGCACGACTGGGTCGCAACTAATACCCGTCAAGAACTGTCATCAGTGTCATTAACGGCCTATGTTAAATCAATAATGCCGCAAAGAAACCTGTGATAATCCATACCAGAGTCCTAATCACGAATGATAGAGGGCGCGACTAGTGACATTTTTTCATAGTATCGTAGAGCTAAAAACCTACAATTTAAAACTCACAGATACCAATTCATGTCACTAGCGAAACATGTTTGTTTAATAACAATAATTGTAGCACGCACTTAGGATGGAGATAACTAATTTTCCGAATAATCGGATCATATTCCAAAGCAATTAAAGAAGGTTCCACGCTATTGGTAGAAATATCCATATTCATTATTTTTGCATGCTTTAACTACCGTACTATAAAACTGCTGAGAATGTCACATTATTTTTATATTTCTGCTTAATAAAAACAGTGCTAAATATTTAATTACCGCAGCGGATCGACTGTAATTTTTTTACGGTGTAAACGTGCCTTAATTAATACTTATAATTGAATGGTGTCAATAATAACCATTTACATAGTTAGCTGTAATTATACGTTATAGGTATTGTTTTTTCTGGGTAAATAAAGAATGTTGGTTATCGATTATACCCGTATCCATCACATTTGTTCTTCACTGTTCGTCGTTCACGTACCTGGTTTTATAGCATTTTTATTGCCTCTATATAAAAACTACAGAGAAAGTGTTAAATTCCTAATTTAATAAGAAATAAAAACGGTCTCCTCGAAACGCATAGCAATGAAATAGCATCTGTCACATAAATTTTTATATAATCAAATGGGTATATGCAAATCGATAGTTTCTTCCACGTCGTTATTATAATGATATCATGTTACAGTACTTACAGGCCGTTTCCCAGTTTGAGATCCCTTGACTTGTCACGACTGTGGCCTAGAGGTAAAAGTGGAAGAAGGATGGATGCTCAGGAGAAATCTTTAGTAGCTGCTTTGAATAATATTCCTTAGCAGAGAACTAATCCATAGTCCTCGTATAATATGAACTTGAGTATTATCACATTTTCAAGTTTTATCGAAACACAATTTACTTTTCATCGAGGTTTTTGTCAAGTTGTTTTTTTCGAATCGAAGTTTTTGACACCAAGTACCATTTTCTAAATGGTTTTTCAAAAAATTTCCGGATGGTTGCTTTCTTGGCTAATTTATCAGCTTCTTCATCGTCATTTCACTGGGAGTGTAACCCAACTTAGGGCCATGTTACTTATCTGGGAGGCTCTCAGAAGATAAGTAGCTCCCTCCAGAACCGAGCTTGGTGAGCAATAGCTATACGTAGGTATGCTTCAACATATATATATTTTTCGTACGTTATGGTGAGGTTGAACTGTCAATTATTAATTTTGGTTCAAGATCTGAAGACGATGATGATGATGGTGATGAAATTAAATGATGATCGCATATTTTTCCTTTCTAATACTTCTATTAAATAGTTTACTTGTTTTAGTAAATACACGTTTTTATTTTAATTTACATTAATATACAAATTATTAAATAATCGGTTTTGACATCACAATAAACGTTGTCAATATTTTACAATAGATGTTGTTTCCCCGAGAGCAGGATCTTCATTCATTTTTTCATTTTCTTTTACGAACACCGTCACGTTTCTGCTCTAGCTTTACATTTATGCGTTCGGTGCTGTAATGACTGCTATCAGGACCTCCGGTAGAGGCCGCGAAAATCAAAAATATGACGACAATGACGTCACAAGACCAGCCCTATTTTACACTATTTTACACCAAGTCATCTATGAAGTACCGTACCCCGGGATTCTAAAAATCATTCCCTACGTATTTCTCTAAGTATGTTTCTTGTGTTATAAGAAAGTGTTAGCTAAAAATATACTTCACTACTTAAGATAGGTGTCATTTACAATAAAATGCCATACAGATATTGGCTATTTCCTAGAAAAAAGTGCAAGCAAAATAATACCCACGTGTTTTAAAAAGTAACATCTTAATCTCAAATATTAAATAAATAAAATAATAAAATCTTAATTATTATATTCATTAATAATTATTGTAAAGTTAAACTATGTTTTTTTATGTATTTGCTTTATTTAATAAAAAAAACCAATAACCAACAGAAAATAAATAAAATTTGGAGTTATAACTACCTGTTAAGTTTTATTAAAGAAAAAAAATACGTACAAGATATTACAAAATAAAAGATTAACGTCCAAACCAGTAAAATACATAAAATAATTGTGGCTAATAGTACCAACTTTTAAAATCAAACATAACAGGTCTTGTACTAGATATTTTTGTACTCTGTTTTTCTTTATTAACTCGGAGATAAATGTCATAATTTGTGCAGGTGTTTGCAGATTTTCTAACATTTTGACAGATTTGGAAATGTTGTTCATGTTATTTACACTTATGTCCATTTTTAGAACTGTAGTTATGCGTTCAAACTCTTCATTAATTCTATTTACTGTGTCAATATAATCGATTTGTGTTTTTGGATCGATACTTTGCGTAAAAAACGAAGGCGGGAATTTTCAATAGGAATATTTGTGTTATAATCGTAAGCGCTGCCACGTCCTACTCGTAGATAAACAAAAACAAACTACACTCATCAAGCACGTTTTGCCCGTTCTAGTTAAATCCAGAAACGCAAAATAGCGGGCGCGGCCGAAATCGCGACGGATTTATTTATGCATTTGCCTCAAATCTCGCAAGAAAAGCGTGCCCAATACGTCTCCTCGAGTTGCCGATCTAAGTATGTTTTTTATCTACATTTAGAGTCGATTAATGCCTCCCGATTTCGGCACTGTGTCGGAGACCAAATGAGGACGCTTTTCAAAATACGCAAAATTTTAATACCGTCAAATTGCGCCCTCTTTATTTCCTACGAAATAGGGATGCGCAAATTTTGTAAAATATCTATGTTGACATCATTTGATACATCGAAATCTAAACATATAGGAGGCAACAATAAAAATAATGTTATTGCACTTGATTGAAGTACCTGGTGTTGACCGTGTCAACACCGAAAAAATAAATTCGAAAAACTGTTGAGAACTGCTGTTGGTATAATATAGCACATTATTTTAATCCATACGATTGTATACGTCATACACGCCAACTAAAAAGAGTATATCCGCGACACATAACGGTAGAAGCGATTTATATAGTATTTAATTTTCGTGTAGTTTTGGACGTCGAAGATTTTGTCTCAAGTAGGTATGACAATAATGGTAAAATTTTGATGACACGGAGCTGGTGCCGCTCAAAATCTATATTGGAGCAAAAAGCATTTCTTCTATTTTGGTCGCGGGGAAACTCGAGATTTAGAGGAGCCTTTAATGGTAATGGAGCGTTAATGTGTTTGTCTAGTGAATTATGTTGGTACCCAAATAATCACGGGTAGGCTATATGTGAAGCCGTGTTTCCAGAACGGTGTTAAGCCGAAGCAGCTGACGATCCGTTTATTTTTATGGGTCGTTTAGATGGTATTTAAGAGAGTAAACTCGGTATAGTGTGTGTACAGAGATAAACATGTACGCGCCAAGTAATTACCGACACCTTTAAATAAACATTGTCCAGAGGAGCTCAAATATTGGATTTAGCTTATAGTGTGCGGAAGCTGAGGCTTCACCTACCTACGTATAATATACCATCGGGTTCAGGCTAGTATTCTAGTTGAATTGATGTTTCACCATCCGACGGCAAACGTCTCGCTTTGCATGCTTATCACGTTTTTTAAACTGATGGCTATTATATAGTATTCAATCATTCTTATTAATATTATAGTTTATTACATGCGTCTAATTGATTGCAGGGAATATTCGATTTTTACTACTGCTTTAATGACAGTTAACGATACGATACTGCACACTTTTAGGCCAGTAAAACTAGGCAGTTGACCTCATACAAATTCCCTGTGGGTATTATGTTCCTGCGGGGGTTTTATTTGACTGATTAAAAATCACAGAAAATCTGATAAGGGTTTTTGAGATATGAAAAAGTGAAAAAGTGTGAACGGCAAAGTTGTAGGTTTTTATATACCTATAATATCTTCTGGTGGAGAATAAAACAAAAAGTGATCAGATAAAACTAGAGAAAAAAATATAATGTAGAACATTTAGTCAGTAGAACATTTTTATAACAACCTTTGGAATTTGTTTGTCCCAAATTTAGGTATTTGGAGTTAAAAAAAATCGTTAGGATGTTATGTTTTTGTTTCTCTTTTCAAGAGTGATTGCAAGGGGACAAATATTTTTATCGGTGTCATCTATTTGCTGTCTGCTAATTTTTTAGATGCACATTGTGCCGTCTTTGAAAAAAAAATAATTGTATTTAATTCTCCCTTGTGGAGTTCCATCTTGATTTTTTTCTTCGGTAAATTTTACAGAGTACTGTTTCTCTTCCTCTCCAAATACCTTGCGGCAATGGGGTATTTTCGAAGTTTTTTTTAACAATGACAGCAGAAAGTAAATGGAAAAAGGTGACCCATATTTTTTATTTTTTGTTTAGGTCTAAAACAAGCTGTAAAAAAATAAATAAAATCATGTGACGTCACTAAGCGCACATTCAAATAGTGCGACAAATGTAGTGATTTGTAGGGTATTCTGTTTGTAAGTTGGCGGCTGCGACGCCGCACTGCTTCCTGTCGGCCATTGCTGTTGAAATTATAATTTATATATACGTATATATAACATAATATATCTAGCGATTTATCTATTTTCGCTTAGTGACGTCGTAAAAATCGAACTGCAATTAAACACTTATCTCGCAATATTGCACATTATTTCTTATGTCAAAAATTAAGGAAAAAATGTACTTGTTGAATATGCAAGTGACCATTTTTGTTCCGATCAAACGAAAATACCACATTGTGGGCATCCTTTGAATTTTTTTATCTCATATTTCGATGTTACAAACTACACTGCTTTTTGCATCACGTGCTCGGGCTTAAAAGGTGCGCTTTAAAGGTCGGTAAATGGATCAAATTTAATATTCCACTCACTGAAAAAAATTTCATTAAAAAAATCATATTTGCATTCCAGATAGTTTTAGCTGCATAATCTTTCTAATCTTCTCCAGTTTTCTTTTTAATATTATAAGCCCAATCTTTCACATATCTGCTATATTTTCTAATAAAAAAGAGTTATTTCTGACAGTTCGTAATTTCGAGTTTCTTAATTACGTCATTGACAGCTTCGTAAATTTTATATCGGATTTAAATGATCTCTGTAAATATCATATATAAAAGTCTGCATTCTTCTAGTCTTCGCAATATTTCTCGGCAAAAGTTTATTCTTTGAAGCCTATGATTGGCTGCTAGATCCTGTACTTGTATATATACAAGGTATTTGAATTATTGGAATAATATGTGAATAACATCAAGCTGTATGCTCAAGCTCAAGTATCAGCTTTTTCATTCAATAATAGCTATTTATGTAACCAGTTGGGAAAAGTACTATTTTGTGTAACGAGCAGATTTCTGCGGAACGAGCGCTAGCGAGTTTTGCAAAAGGATGTGAGTTACACAAAATAGTGTTTCTCAACGTGTTTCATACAAGATTTTTTCTAATTTTCACCAATTTTATATTTTATGAGAAGAAAACTGTGAATTTTATACGTTCAAAAATAATCCAGTAGATTGTAACGGTGTGACAGCTCATCACTTTCATAGCTTGTAAAAGCAGTTGCGTAATATTTTACTTTTCGTAACTGGTTGTGCAAAGTAAGACGTTTCCCAACGTCAAAGGAGATTGAAAAGTCTCACTTTACATGTCAAAATTAGACAAAACAATTAGAAAGTTTCCATTGTCACGGTAATGGCAGATGATAAAGGACGGTAATGGCAGAATATCTAATTGTGTAAAAAAAAGCTAAATAACAATGAAAGGACTGCTTTGAAATCTGTAAAAATAACTAAAGTTATTCAAACGCATACGAAACTGATTATAAAATGTTACGGCCGGGTGAGATTGCGCGGCTGTGACGTTATGCGGCATAAGTAGGAGTTTGCCGTACCGTGTTAAGGTTGGGATTTTGTAGAGTGAGAGGCAAATAGATGCATCTATTTTGGTTAGCTATAAATAGTTAGAAAGCTACATAAGATCTGATAATTAAATTAGTTTCAGGCACTAGCTATTGTTTTAATAATGATTATAATATAAGTTTTTTGTCCCAAAATTTTCCTAAAAGCCTGTGCTGTGGTTGCTATGAAAATTATGCATTTTTTCTTGTCAAAATCAAATTATTTTCATTGCGAAACCGCAGCAGAAGCTTATAAGGGCCAATCAAATATATACATATGATACTAGTATCGAAAGATCTGAAATATACAGAGTTCTAGAAATGTATGACGTTCCAGAAAATATTATAAGCTAGTGAAAATGACACTTAAGAGAGACTCAATATAAAGTAACGAAAGGCGTTCAACTGTCAACTTTTTGAAGTTTTGAGGTGTTGAGGTTAAAAAAGGATTAAGGAAATGTCCTCTCTCAACGGTTTTAGTTAATTTTGCTTTATACCTTTTGCTTTATGTAATCAAAAAGAGTATGTTACAAATAAAACACCCATTTGTACTAGAAGTAACAAAAGCTTAGCATATTATGATGATGTGGTCAGTGGCACAAATAATTAAAAATTATTTTGTTATTAAATAACAAAAAATTAAAAATAGAAGGATACTTTAAGCTGGATACACTGAAAACCTTCATAGCAATATTTTCTGTTTGAGGTCCACTATTTCCTTAATTTCATATCTGGGCACGAGAAAAATATTTATCAGGACTGGTTATAGTTGTTTTTACATTTAGGGACAATACATTATTTACACGAGCTAGTCTCTTCCGACAAAAATTAAACACTGCGTAAGTTAATCGGCCTCCAGATCACGTTTGCAATGTAAACATGTTTTGTTTAATTTATGAAGATAGTTAAATTTTTAACCGACGTCAAAAAAGAATGAGCTTCTCAATCCGATTGTATGTTTGTTACCTCATAACTCCGTCATTTATAAATCAATTTTAAAAATTCTTTCTTTGATGGAAATGGGGTATGTTCAAGAGGGTTTTGATTTTAGTTTTATTGGCATTGGACCCGCGATTCCGAAGATATACTAGAAAAAGTGGCGAATGCACCTGTCACAACCTTAATTTATCGGACCAAGGTTAACTAACGTGTTCACTTGAATACAAGTGCCTAATGCGACACCATAATTACAAATAAACCTAAATTCATGCAAATAAACCTAAATGTATACCTACGCTAATTCGTTATACGTTTGTAAACCTTGGGTGGCACGATTCCGAAAATAATAATTGTATATTATTGGCCTGATAAACTGATTGTATTCCAAGTAAGAATGAATAACGTAATTATTTTGACTTTTTAGTGCAGTTTGTTAGAATTGATTTTTTGAAGTTGGTTTTGTTTTTTTACTGCTATATTCTATTTTTTTTTGATTATTAGTAACAATAATTTAAAAAAATAAATCTTCCTAGGTAATTGGGCATCGTCTTGACGCCGTACTCCATATATAGATACGCCACTGATAAAGTATCTTAAATTCTAAATTTCAAAAATTCATTACAGCCCTATCTGGCGTGTACGAAGAGTACCGTCCATCCATCCATCGTGCGTGTTTATATGAAAACAAGCGAGCAAGTGTGGCCACCGCAGCTATCTTGATGCTTTGACCCGTAAATTATCTAAGGATGGCACGTCATTAATAAATCGGTACATTTATGAATGTGGCTTGCAGTGCGCTATTTGATAGACACACCATTCATAATGTCGTTTTATTTGTACTGTCTGATACCGCTGTAAATGTATGTACACTCGGTTTTGATTTATCCAGTCTATTCGGACTTTCATTATTAGCAGCAAATTATAGTAGGTATAATTAACGTTGCTTGCGTAAAATATTCCACGAAACGGCATATAAATGGTCACATTAATTTCGTATTTTTCTTATTGAGGCAGTAATTTATTAAGTGGCATTATATATGATGTTGATTGATTGGCGCAGCAAAAATTAAAACAAATTGGTGTTATCACTTAAAAATAACAAACGCACGTGCTTCCCTGAATTATTTCTAATACTCCCGCGGCCATATACCTATCCTTTCCGTTGGCGCTTTATTATCTGCGAAACTTAACATATTTATTTGAAATATCAGCAGTAAAATACACTTGATATATGGCGCCAACGATAGTTTACCCGTCCTATTAATTTGGGACTTCTATTATTCTTTCTAGTACCTGAGTCTGTATAAATTATTTCACTACTGATAAACGGTAACGTGTTAAAACATATTTCAAATATTTATCTTGGAGTATAACATCGCATCGGTTATCGATAAATATGATTTTATTTTATTATTTGTATTTTACAATTTACGATCACCTCACCATGTTTTACTGCTCTGGGTAAATATAAATTGGAAATTTAATCCAATAAGCCTACGGGCTAAATTCCTTCACTACCACATTTTTAAAACAAATACAATAATTAATAACAATACGCCAGTGGTGCCACTATTGGACGAAATATTACAATCTAATAACCAAATACATTTATTTGGTTGCCATATTTATGGATGTAATTAACTTTCTGATAGTTTATTTGCTTTTTGCTTATCATAAGATGCCGTAGTACTATCAAAAGAAAAAGTATAGACCTAAATTTGAAAGCTCAAATCTCTAAAAATACCCGACGAATTTCAATCATCGGCCAAACTACAGTCTAGAGAAAATTTATTTCTCTACACTCCCATATAATTTCAAAACTTTCCAACAGCCCGTTCACTTATTAGCTTAAGTTCATTATTAAAAACACTTATTTCTGGGTGCATTTTAAAAATGTCCACGTTCCAACATGAATGATCAAAGACGTATTGAACGGTACCGAAATAGGTTTATTAGGTTTAAAAAGTAGTCCATCGTATCGAGACTAGTGCGAGGAGTTCGGGAAAAATACTTGAAAAAAAAATCTCAGTCAGTGGCGTCCGTGTGAAGGGGTCGCGATCTTGGAGAATATGAAAAAAATCTGGTACGCCAATGGCATGTTGCAGCAAATTTTTCGATCCGATTGGTAATTTTTTTTTACAAACTACTACCGCAACTTGAAACATAAAGATTTCCAAAAAATTGGGGAGTCGTTGCGTGGACACCCGCGAAGTTTTCGGAACACGCTTCGGAGGTTAACGTGTCGAATAAAATTGTAAAAAAATTTTTGCCAAAAATGCTCAGCAATATTGGCATGTTACTTTTCAGCATCCGAAATTAATATATCGGATAATGATAATAATAATTTTGCACTTTAATGAGTGAAAATGTTGACAGAGAAAACAACAACTAATATATTACCCAGTGTGAAGTAATAATACAATCTCACCCCTACTTTCTTTTGTTTGACTTCTTTCCCTACTTTTTTATCGTTTAACCTCCTCTTGAACACAGTGATAATAAATATATAATAAATACTATTCTTCAACGCCAAAAATAACCTCACTTTCTTAAACACAAACGTTGTAACCACTCACTAACCAAAATCTAACGATATATTTTCATACGACAAATGTGTCAAGTGCTCTTATAATATTTGAATTTGATTTCTGCAGTCTATAAGAGTCACAACGTTCAGATTTTCCTTACCCTATAATATTAGAGCATATGAAAATTAATACCTCAATTAAAAACATGACTCGCCAATATTCTTGGCTATAGATGTGACCTCGATAAGAGTTGCGCAGCTTCCCCCGGTCCTGGCTGATGGGCCCCACCGGCTTCTTGTCTTTCTTCGCCGATGTGTATTACCTCCGGAGGTGTCATGTCACAAAACATGACGGTGACGATCCTAAAATGTAGGAAACAGAAATTTTAGAACTGATCAATATTTCGATCCTGCCTCAGTCAAGTCCTGCCCCATGAAAAATGTCGTGAATAGCCATTTTCTATCGCCATTGTGTTCAGTCAATTAAAACCTATATGATCTAACTGAGTTCCACGCAAATATTTTTATTACTTTTTAATTTCGCTTCCCTTACAAAATTCTGTAGATATGTGGTTTTGCCATTCACTCTATCTCATGGGTAGATATACTATCGTCATCTCTCTATAATATAATCACTATTTTGCATTTAATTTATAATAAAGAAAATTCCGGAATTTTATTTCGACAAAATAATAAACAGTTTGGTTCCAGAGTAATGTATTTATAACATATTGAAGTTATTGGTTATTGGTACAAAAAAACGCACCAAAATATAGAGACATCGCTTACAAAATCTCCAAAACGGCTGTACATATATCTGATATTTCAAAGTACGGTAAAGATTTGATCAATTTAAGTGGCGAGTAAAGAGGCGAGAATCAGTTATTGCTTGGTTAGAATTGAGCATTTGAGTAACTAACTCTTGCCCTCAATTTTAAATGCAATAAATTGTTTTAAAGGTTCTAACATTATTCCGAGGTTAGCAGAATATCGATTTTTTTTTTGGAAAGTATGGGAGAATTTAATAGTGCGATAGGGCATTTAATTAGCCCTCAATAATAATTAATTAGTTCAACACAATAGCATTTTTTCTTCTGCTGATTTTACACTAAAGTTAGCAGAATAACGTTTGAGAGCATTAAATTTCGTAATACAGCATTTAATTAGCCTTTAAGTAGGTAGCCTTAAATTCCCCATAATATTATTTTTTGTTTTGCTGACTGATCTGCTAACTTATTATTAATTTGCGTTTTTTCAAAAAAGATCATTAAATTTCGCATTACAGCATTTAGTAGCCTTAATTAAATTCTCCATAAGAGTATTTTTTGTTGTGCTGACTTTGTTCTGCTAACTTTATTCTCGAGTTAGCAGAACAACGTTTTCTCGAAAAAGTATTGGAGCATCAAATTTCGCAATACAGCATTTAAGTAGCGTTAAATTCTCCCTAAGAGCATTTCTTGTTGCTGATTTTGATCTGCTAATTTATTATTGTTATCAGAACGGCGTTTTTTCAAAAAAACATTTCGCACAACAGCATTGAATTAGCCTTTAAGTAGCCTTAAATTCTCTATAATATGTCTGCAGCCTTTGCTCGCTTTAGAGACATAAGTTATAATGTGGGAACTCGACCATCATATCAACATGGAACCTATCACTATTTATATAGGAGCCGAAGATAGTTCGTCATTTGCATTGTTAATGATTTTTGTTACTCTCGCATCTCGCATTTTCAAATAGACTGTGGTGTTTTCCTATTCCGAGGTTCTGAATCAATGTACAATGTAGGAATTGTCGGTGCGTATACACATGTACACATGCTTTTAATCATGAGAAATGTAGAAGTCAAAGGCCAGTTTGAGTAGTTGCGTATGGAACAGGCGGAAAATGCACTTTATATTCGAATCGTCTGTCGCGTTCCAGTTGTTACTGATAAAGAGGGAAATTTTAAAAGTAAAAGGATGTCATTTTTATGCGTATTAAGTTGTTTATTTTCGTAAAAATATGCTTTTGATTACCCTTTACGTGTTTCCCAAACTTGATGATAAACAAATAAATTGTAATGCGTAGATTTGCCCGGTTTTCTTAACGGAGTTATCAATGAAATAAAAAAATCAATCAACTAAGTTCATGTGTATTAAAAGTGGCTATTAAGATAATTTTTATATTTTATTGCTATGTAAACACGCAATTTACTGACCTATTATTTAAATTTGAAAACATATATTAACTCATTGTTTGACAGTTTTAATTAAAAATGATTTAATACGGGATTTATATCCTCGGTTCTTCGGCAATTTGTAAATAATAATTTTATTTCCGAGTTCACCGCTTAAAAACGCGATATATTACGGTAGTTTCACAGTTTATTACACTTATCAAATTTATAGGCTGTGGCTAATGTAAATTGTGAGCGTAATGTTTTAATATTAATTTTAATTGAAATTGTCTGTAAAGAAAACATCATCTGTTTTGACAAGTCAAGTTCAGTCTTATTTTTAAAAACCGATACGCTTTCTTGATGACGGTGTACCGCTTACTCAGTAATTTGCATTGTCAATTATATTTGCTGGCAATTACGCCGGAAAAAATGTTTGCTGATGCCTACTCGAGTAAAATAATGTCCGTGAGGGATTTGATAGCGTAAATGACGCAAAACCAAGGTGATGTCGAACAAATTAAACCCATCCAAGTTATGAATAAATTGAACAGTAATATAGTACAGCAATATAGAACAGTAATATAGAAATCTATAAGTTCTCTAGTTCATTATCCGTACTAGTGGACATTTATACCTACTTGAGTTGACCCTTGTGATCCGTCTTTCCCTAACGTGTTTAAAACGAAAGGTCAAGCTCTCTCATTTTCACTAGGCATGAGCTTGCTGTGTTTCATAGCCGGGTTTAGGGCGTTTTGCGTTTTGTAACAAAATTATTATAGAATTATATTTATTTATTTATTTTTATGTTGGTCATCTGTATACATGGCGGCTTTTTCAAAATTAAAAATATGTACTTCAATCATTTTTATAAACAACAAAAAGTAGAGGTCCTAGAACGGAACCTTGTGGTAAACCCAATGATGTTCTTAAAGTTTCTGACTGGTGGCCATTTATTTCTGCTAGTTGGTGTCCATCATTTAAGTAACTTCTGAACCAAGATAAGGGCCCACAACACTCTAGATTAGTTAATAGAATATCATGGTTTACCAAGTCAAACTCCTTACTAAGGTCCAGAAATACTCCAAGTGCATTTTCCCACTGCCCTCATGTATAGCTCATTTAAATAATTGACCCTTGCATCTGACCGTTGATGGAAGGATTCAGAAAAATCTGCAAGCATGTTATGGTTCTTTGCGTATAGAAAATTATTTTGGATTATAAGATGGCGCTGCTGTCGCTGGTTTCTGAAGTCCTCGAAATATTAGTGTTATTTCATCAACTGTCTGAGTAACTTCGTGCGTGCCGTTCATCACTTGTCATGTGACTATATAGTGCTGTGTATTAGAAGTGACTATTTATTGTCGAATCATGAGGAGAGCACACCAGTATT
>CAXKVY010006037.1:0-32508 GCA_964058915.1 Tetropium fuscum
TGAGACATTTTTAAAACGACAAGAATATTAATTTTCGAAATGCAACTCGTTGATTTGAACACTTTCTTCTTATTACCTATACAATACAGGGTGTCCATCTTTAATGTATCACATTTTAGCAGCTTATAACTCGAGAGCAAAAAAGACTATCCAGATGCCGTCTTGACTGATATAGGTACTGTTTGTAACATCGAAATATGAGACAAAAAATTCTTACAGCAAGCTAAAATCGTCACTATAAAGGCTCTTTCATTCAACAAGTTATTATGTTTTGATATAATACTAATAACTAATCAATTTTAACACAAAACCCATCAAAATAATACACTAAATTAAAGAATAATTACTTCTATTTCAAGAACTATTATTGACCCCACTTTACCCCAAAACGTTCGATGATATTAGGCAATTTAGGCATTCAAATGAATGCCAATGATGCCGATGTAACACGGCCGAGGTACGTGTAAAATGGATCCGTAATATTTGAATTGGAAACATTCTTATTCTGCATCACATTCACCATCGAGTTGTTTTCTGATATGAGGAAAGGTATATAGGTGTGATCAATGTTTTGTTATACTACATGATGATGTCATAATGTGATGGGCGATGTATATAAAATCATTTGTTTTCGTTAAATTCCTGAAAATCGGTAATACTTGACAACACTGTTAAAAACACGATAGCAGGTGTGAAGGGATCGATATAATGAGGGTGTTTTGCTGGGGTTTTTATGTCTCATATTTCGATGTTACAAACTATACTTAGAATTCCGTCAAGTTTGTAAGTTTGTTTTGCAATTGTTGTCCATTCTTAAATGTCAGATATTATCATGATTGCCAAAATATGACCTTAGTAAATAAATTGTCAGTATTTGGCATTTGACAGTATTTTTATGAATTTGTTGAAAATCGGCACCGTAGACAGAGACAACCAAGAGACGCGCAAGCTCATCAGCAAATTTGTTCTTTTGTTCAAGAAAATAATAGATTTGACCTGTCCTTGTTCTTAAAATACAAGTTTCAATCAACACATCTTTGTCTTACATTGATAAACGTAAACGCAGATGGAGCTACCAACGCTGCAGAACTGTCAGTAAAGTTGTGATGCCGCCATCTTAGGTTTGTTCCATTTCAGTGTTTGTTTACGTATTTTTATTGATTGTTTTTGTGTAGTTATGCATATTTTTTCATCATTTTGTGCGGAGTCTTGTGTGGATTAATTGACTGCAACGTATAATTTTTTTAAATTTATTTACATTGTTTGGACTAGCATTTATAGTAGTGTAAATATAATATTAAGTGATCGTTTTGTTTGACATTCGTCGCATTTTGTGAATATACGTTTTATTTTTATCATCGGACTTGTAGCCATTGCAATATAATCAATAAACATGCCATCAAAGTGCCTTATTTGTGGGTATAGTGCAGATGAAGTAGAGAAAATGCATCGTTTTCCAATAAATGACCAAAAGTAAGTTTTTCCTACAAAATTTCATTGTATATTTATGTAAATAAAAATGTTCACACTCCTTTAGGTCTAATCTTTGGCAAGACATGATGGGAATGAAACACGAGCCTGGCGTATCCCTTAAGAATTATTGGATTTGCAGAACTTAAGAACTATTGGTTTTTCAGCAATAAATGATTTATTTTCATTGTTGTTTCATTTATTTGATACAAAATAAAATAATTATGGAAGTGGGATTATGCGCGCGCTTTTTTAAAAATGCCAAAGCAACACGCGCGCCCTCTGCATATACGTTTCAATACAGTCGGCCAGTTTTATCTTGGGAATACAAAATTTGCATTGACTTGCGCGTCTCTTGGTTGTCTCTGCCGTAGATCGAGTGCCACAACTACCAAATTCCATATTTTAAAATTCTAATTTTTATTACGCAACCATGAATCTATTGATCGCAGTCCAAAATAGGATTACTCTGCATTATATTTGCGGATTTTTTTACCAGATTGAGGTATTCACAGTCTATGGCCTTCGGGAAAAAACACGCCATTTGATGATACAAGCAAACCACTTGAGTTTTTAAGGGTTTATCTCGATTTTCGGCAAAAATACAAGTCTATGTAAAAAAGTTAAATGGCAGAGTTGTAGGCAATAAAGAGATCTACAACTTTTGTATTTACACTTTTTCACATAACCTCAAAATTTATGTGAAAAAATCAAATAACCAAGTTGTGGTTTTTCTTATTAATGACTTCATACCACGTTCAACAGTAACAACTTCACTTTCAGTTAAAAGTTTAGCACAAATAAAACAATATTCAGACATTTATGTTATAAAAGTCAAAACAGCACGATATAGGTTAGGATAAACACGTGATTTCACTACAGTGTGTCGATCAAGACTAACGGCATTTCATTTATTATAGCAGGTGTAAGACCCTAGCCACGCACACAATAGAACAAGAGACAGATGTTGTCCTCGAAGTTACACTGGCGTATGAAGTAAGGGACTGGGTTTCATTTGACCTGATATTCTTATAGTATGTATATTTTATATTTTAAGTATAAGTTACAATCACCGATAGAAAAATATTTCAACATATATAACAACTCTAGATAAGAGATGTATATACGTGGCGCACTCGTGCATATTATGCCCATAACAACTTGAACAACTTTTTGAATCGTTATATCCCAGAAAGGGTGGCTCGTAGAAAAAAAAGCACTGATACATTTTTGATAGATAATATGATGACCTACAATTTTTGTCTAATATATTTTTATGATAAGGCTTACCGTTTCGCTGAAAATCGCGAAATACTCATTTTTTTGACCTTTGACCTCGAGTAAAATTTTTTCCATACACGGGAATGATGGGGAACTTTTAAGTTTTATTTATAATCACATTTTTAACAATTCTACCAATTTTCAGCTTGATGCGAATTTATGTACCTTCGAATGTCTAGATTGACCGGACTATTATGACCTATTCCTGAACGTCAGAGTGGAAGGTATCTCCTCCTGCAGCCGGCACATTCCACCCATTGCGGTATACATCGCCCTTAGAGGCTACGTTTCAGCTCAGCTGGACCACCAAGCCGAAGCTTCAGCCTAGGATCCTAGAAAACCTAGCACATTCACGAGGGGATCTCCAGAAAAGAGAAAAGGTATTTTGGTATAATTAATTGCCCCTAGGAATTAACAGGTCTTAAGGAATATGTCCACTTTATTTTTTTCCAAGGTTTACAATTCACTTTACCATCAACTGGTAATATAAATATTTTTGTAATATATTGTTTTTAAAAAAATCTTTATCGTTTATTTCTCTGAGAAAAGTCTGAGCCACAAGAGGGGTCACAGCTGATAATTATTGGCTGATCATTTCTGCGGTCTTCTGTACTATTTAAGTACTCTTGACCTGGCGTCCAAGTATTTTTATACAAAATTTTAAGTAGGAGTAGATCAAGCCGGTCATTGTCAGGCTGTGATTTTTCTGGTGATATATCTAAAGGTATCGACGTGCAAGCCTCTAGCAAATCCACTTATCCACGACCTCCGTATTTAACCGAGCAGCCGATAGGCAACAACAAAGAATTCGTTACGTCACATCTCCTGGATGAGAGGCCCTTTAATTAAGGTAATGTAATTAAACAGGAGAGGTGTTACACATCAAATGACGTTTTTTCATAATATTTCGCCCTAGAGCCATACATTATGAAGTGTTATTTTTTTTATTAGCTAACAAACGCTTCATACTGTAAAAAAAGCAAGCAAGTTAATTAAAAAAATTGCTCACTTAATGTAGTTTTTAAATGGTATATATTTCGCTCTACTTTAGAAAAAAATATATTACCATTTTACTGCAAAGAAGTGAGTGCATTCTGAAGAGCCTCAATAAAGGCGAAAGAATTTGTACTTCTCAGTGATTCCCTTCAGTATATGTGTGCAAATACCCACCTTATAAGTGTTTTCATTTGATTTCTCTTTGTTGAATTGAAGATGGACACCCAGTAATTTGACTAGAAACATTACAATACTTAGGCATAAATTATACAATATTTCTACGAAAAAAAATCACATTTTGACTAGACTATAATACAATGTTGGTGCTCTTGAATGAATGTACAGTGTTGTTCAGTCTTAAAAGATAACATGTGCATGGGAAGCAATTAATTTTTGTACATGTCGCACAGAACCTTTTCCATGGGGGTATTGCCGATTGTCTTTTGGAAAAACACCGCCTCGATCCTGATTGCCGGCACGATTCTTAAGAGCGGCAGCATTAGCAGCAACCGGCCGAACCTGGCCACTTGGCCTGGGAGCTGCGTCCGGCAGTGTTGCCACATCATCACCTGAGCTTGATCCTGCAAGTTCTCTATCTGGCTAGGGTCTTTCAGTCCACGAGTTTCTGCGTTAAGAAGTAGCTTTAGTTATCATATCCCTTATAGTCCCCGGACCCAGACAATTTTTTTTCAATTATTACCTACAAGCTGAAACTTAGTGGAACTGTTCATTTAAACGAGTCGTACAAGTTTTTCATATGCCAAGTCTTGACTTGAATAGGCAGCATTTTCACTCCCCCGCCTCTTAAACCTGTCAGTTTAATGGTTCTTTTCCTTTCTTTAACTTTTCTTTGCGTTTTTGTGATCCTGATTTATGCTTGTACATTATTTAAAATAGGTAACTAAAATATCTACTTTTTTTAAACAAATCTTTATCAGATTCGAATCGACTAGGAACTCGGCACTCGGCAGTCAAACTCAAATTTGAAGTTCAAAGGAAATAAATTTAAGCGGGTGCTGGGTGCTGGTCGTCGTTGTACTAAGCCTGATCACCGCGTGATAGGTACATAAATACAATAAAAGAATTAGAACAAGGGCTTTCGGTATTTTCTTTGAAAATGAAAATATTATACATCGGCTGATAGCTGCAACCTTTGACGTAAACCGCACGTCGGCAAGCACACGTGCAGTCCGCGGCCGGCAAATTGAAATAAAAACAGTCATAAATCTTCCTTATTATTGAGTTAAAACCAAAACCGATAGACTGCAAAGAACACAAACATCAAAACCTAAACACAGTTGTCAGAGCATAGCAGAAAAATCCAGTGCCTACATAATTTTGTTTTATATTAAGTACATTTATTAATTGATTTAATAATGGTATTATTATTATTATTATTATTATTATTTACACCTCCAGAACCGGGCCCCTTTATGGCGGGCCCCTAGGCCCGGGCCTAATGGGTAATCCGGCACTGTGGTCCATATTGTTCCAAATCAACATTAGTCTATTTTTAAGCTCGTCCAATGTCCTCATGGGAATTGATCTTGCTTAATTGCCCATCCTAAATGGTCCCATACATGCTCGATAGGATTAAGATCAGGACCCCGAGCTGGCCAATTCAGTGCAGTAACATTAACCTCTTCTAAATACTAGGTCACTATCCTCGCCGCGTGTGGACGTGCATTATCGTGCATTAGTTTAAAATTATCACCTATGAAAGGACCATATGGGATCACATGGGGTTCCAGAATGTCCCTTATGTATCGATTGGCCGTCATTCTTCCGTCATTGACTGCCAGCAACTACGTGCGCCCATGAAAAGAAATCCCTCCCAATATCATGATTGACCCACCACCAAAACTTTCCGTTTCACGAAAGTTGCATTGAAAATGACGCTCACCTGGCCTTCTGTATACTGGCATACGTCGATCAGAGGAGTATAGGCAAAATCTCGTTTCGTCTGTGAAGCGTACATTGGACCATTCTTCAAGACCCCAATCAGCGTGCTCCCTAGCAAATTGTAATCGAGCTACCCGGTGTGCTCTAGTCAGGCGTGGGCCTGTTGCTGGAACCATTGCTCGTATTTCTAACAGTTTGTAAAGAAACATTTACATTTCCACCTACTACGAATTCCATTCAAAGTGCTCGAGCAGTACAATGCCGAGTCCTTAAGGCTGTAACTCGTAAAAATCGGTATTCCACAGCTGTAGTAACTCTTCTACGTCCTTGCCCATTCCTCCTAGAGTACTGTCCAGTTTCCATGTATCGCCTTATAACTCTTGAAATGGTACTTTGTTGAGTACCCATCACATTGGCCACGTACCTTTGACTTCGCCCATCTTCAACCAAGGAAATTGCTCTTATAGCCTCCTCATCAGTTAAATGACGCGTTAAACGTTGTTGGCCATTCATTTGGTGAAGTAATTTACACAAAAAATCAATAAAAGCGTGGAAATCGATCTCAACAATAATTGCACAGAAACAAACTGACAGTTTGCAAAACTGACGACACTATCTTATTTTTTGTGCAATGCCTGCTACTCACTTTTTTCAATATTAAGTTTATATTGAAACAACAGAAACATGCTGTGCTAAAAAACTACGTATCTCCTTTAATAACAGAGATAATAAAGTGAACCAAAAAAGAGAATGTTACTGAAAGATGAGGCTTTAGTCAGCTATGAATTGTAATTTGCAGTTGTTGCAGATGAACCCCACAGGGCGTTATAATTTATCGGAACAAAACGCAAGATCATTGTATTTGATAACACCCGGTATTTGATAAAAGAAACCTTTTTTTTAAAAGAAATCATGAAGAAAAAATCAGGTAGAAAATGATTATGGAAGAGTCAACCTATCATCCAAAAAAAAACATTCATATCGGACAAACAACTCTAAAGATAAACACCGCCAAACTTATGCAACATTTTCGGTGATGCGATCATTTTTGTGGGGTGTGTATTTAAGTACTTCGCTTCTTTGCCTGTGCTTTGATCAATTATTATTTTTACATCTGCTTTTAAAAATTTAAAATTTGCAAGCATTATTACGGGGCTGTCCGATGGTTTTTTATGCGTTATTCTAGCTTGCCTGAAAGTAAAGATATCGCCAAAAGAAGCAAACAATTTTCGCCAAATATCATCATGTAGGTGATGAAAAAACATTTAGACGTTAGTGCCGAGTGCGACAGACGTTAAAGTGCCAAGTATAACCATATATATATAACGGTATAGTCGACGTAAACCGATTTAATATCTACTACAATAAGGATTTACATAAATAAAGAAAAATAAACGTATTCTGTAAATTAGCAACATTAGTAAAGGAATAGTTAATAGTTGAAACTATTGGGATACATATCAGGTCAGTGAATAGAGACGTTAAAACAAAAAAATTTAACGTTAATTTTTACATTTTTGAAATTAAGTCATGTGATGAAGTAGCTAATCGAAACAACAACTCGATTTAAGGTCGGCAACATTGTTAAAATCGCAAAGTTAAATTCAGCAATATCTCGCCAACCAAAAATGTAACACCACTGCAAATTTAATACAATTTGTATTACAGTACTCAAAATATAAAGGTATTTGCTGCACCTTATGAACCGGGCATCATAATTAATTATATTATCAATAAGTAACATTTGTGCATCAAATTTTGGACACATAATATTAACATACTTGCAAAACTACAGCGTACTTGCTAAAATCGCCTTACATGTACGTTTGCAAGTCTATCCAATGGCAGCGTGGCACCTTTCTTATAATTAGCTATTATAAAGATCTATTTGAAATATTTGGTGAATGTCTTCCCACTTTTGTTATCACATGTTCCTCAACTTCCTATTGATAGGCCAAGCTACCGAAGTTTTTTAGGGCATTAAAAAATAATATGTAACAAACTGTACAGGGTTTTAAAGTATAATACATAGATGAAACCGTATATGGTATAAATTAAACAGCTAATTGTTGTTTATAAGAAAATGGCGTCCGAAAAACCGTAAAAAAATGCAAAAAAACGTTTTTGAGTTTCTAGCAATAATTACAAGTAGAATCGTTTGGAAATTTTCGTCTTCGCCTTCGCCTTAATTTCTTCTTTCGCTTTATTACATAGATATCTCCTACACGATAGAAAAGACGTTCAAGAGAAAACGGACTACGTTTTGCTGCAATTAGCATGCAGCAGAGCTGCCAAATAGTGCCCAGATGATTCTCCTTAATTCGAACGCGTTTTGAACGCAAAGCAGCAATCCGTGGGCTATTGAGAACACTTCGCGATGCCTATCCATGTTCTATACCATCCCAATGTAACTATCACATCTTAGCGTACGCATACAGCACCTAGAGCTGTGACCTTGAAGGTTCCTTCTTACGTAGATATCTGCTACACGATAGAAAAGACGTTCAAGAGAAAACGGACTACGTTTTGCTGCAATTAGCATGCAGCAGAGCTGCCAAATAGTGCCCAGATGATATTCTCCTTAATTCGAACGCGTTTTGAACGCAAAGCAGCAATCCGTGGGCTATTGAGAACACTTCGCGATGCCTATCCATGTTCTATACCATCCCAATGTAACTAGCATATCTTAGCGTACGCATATAGCACCTAGAGCTGTGAACTTGAACGCTCCTTCTTACGTAGATATCTGCTACACGATAGAGAAGACGTACAAGAGAAAACGGACTAAGTTTTGCTGCAATTAGCATGCAGCAGTGCTGCCAAATAGTGCCCAGGCGATATACACGTTAATGCTAACATGTTTTGTACGTAAAGTAGCAATCCGTGGGCTATACAGGACACCTCGCGATGTCTAGCCATGTGCTATACCATGCCAATGTACCTATCATATCTTAGCGTTCGCATACAGCACCTAGAGCTATCACCTTGACACCCCCGAAAATCGACATATTACGCGTGTCGGACGCTCTCGCAGAAGCGGCCATTTTGTCGGACAAGCTTTATTTTTGGGTTTTACCGTCATTGTGTTTCAATCCAAATAAAAATTATAATGTAGGTCATAAAAAAATATAGAATCGTTAAATTGACACGTTTAAGAGTTGGGGGAGTGAAAAGGCTGCCTATTCAAGACTTGGTATATGAAAAACTTGTCCGACTCGTTTAGATGAACAGTTCGGCTAAGTTTCAGCTTGTAGGTAATAATTGAAAAAACAGGGTCTGGGCCCGGGGACTATAAAGCATGCATCAACTTACCGGCTCTGAAAAGGACAATAGCTTTGAGGCAGGCAAATTCGGCAGGATCCACGTGGACGGCCTTAAATCGCAGTAGTGTGTCGGTTAGTATTCGTACATCGGTGGCTGAGTGGCCGTTCTTAGCGTGCTCGTTCACGTTGAAGAGAGGGCTGGCCGAAACATCGAGGGGCATGCACCATTGGATGGCGTTCAAAAGGAAGAGCTCGCTCCATGCCTCTTCAAGCAGAATTACCTGCAACAGATAGATGTATGATTATTCTCAATTTTTGACACAAATTGTTGCTAAATATAACCGCAATTTAAAAAATAATATGTCCCTTAAAAAGTCATCGAGAGCATGACCTTCTAGTCACCGGTGACGCAAGAGTTATTATGCAAGCACCCGCTGAAAATGTAGCATCCATCTGAAGAAATTGTTACCTTCACATTCTGCATGTATCACATATTTGTTACGTGATTCGTACCTTCTGGTCATAGCTGAAACTCTTTCAGACGCACTATCCTCTTTTTTTAAGCACCTGATCATGTTGGTCATCTTCTTCAGTGGTGTACTACTTCCTCTGGCAGGTTTCACGTCACATAATATATGATCTGAAGGCTGACCAGAAGAGTTCCTCAGAACTGGATGGTTGTGGCTCAGTTCTCTCACATATAACTACTTATACTAACAAAAATAAATGGCCATTGTCTGTATTTAAGTTCAAGTCTTCTTTATCATCGCATTTGTCCAATCCTCTCCTAGAACGCAATGATCAAATCGCCACAAATTCGATGTTTCTTTCTTTAAGTAAATTTACTGCTCATTTTATGCTGCAAATACCTGCTCATTTTTTTTGGTAAACGAAAGCATTCAAGAGCTCATAGAATAGCCAGGCGTATAAGATGTCAAACTCTACGAATCCTAGAAGGCCTGTATGGCCATTGATGATGATGTTGATGCAGGGCAATTACCACGAGACAACATATCTGCAGTTTTTCCACTTTCCATGGACAACATTGTCGCAGGAGGTCAAGAGAAAACCTTTCTAGCACATACAGATGGGAATGAATTGAGGAATATACAAAACTTACGGAGTTATTCTAGATACGATTTACTACGAAGCATTTTTGTGGAAAACCCAGTTTCAGACCTTTCCGAAAGCACTTCTGTGTCTTCTTTCTCTACATGTCTGAATATATAATGCCATGCCTTTTCAAATACCCCGATCACTTAGCATTTCAAGCTGCTTCAACATTCATAGATCCTTACAAAGAAATATTTACCAATCTTTTGGCACTACCTAGAAAGCAACTGTTTCATACATTTTTACCGGTCGTCCAGACAGTCAGTTCTTTATTATGTATCGAAGTTTTGAAGCGTTTTGAGGACGGGTGGTTTGAGGAAGGGTGGATCGCGTTCGGTCGGAATTGACTGAGATCGGATGGTTGCCATTCGTGACTTCCTGACTACGAACGGCATGCCCTGATCTCTCACCCTGCGACTGCTTCACCTTTCCCAAACTAAATAGTTCGATCCAGGGAATCCGTTTCGAAGGTTTTAAAGGCATCTGATGGACCCCGATGGGTAATCTTAAAGGGATAACTTTGAAGAAGATTCGATATTGCTTTTCGAGTTGGGAACGTCGCTGGCTAAGCTTCGAGTTAAGAGATACTTATTGTTCCTTCCTATTTTTATTACATTGGACCACTCTATATACGTTTGTAAATCAGAAATTCTTGTTAATTTATAGCGGTACCACGTATTTAAGAAATTATTCCAACATCATACACACCCTACTAGACTTAAAGATAATATCTTTTTTTTAATAGAAAACGCTCTATAGACGTTGAACATTGTAACTAGATTAAATCTATCTAACAATTTTTTCCTAATAATTAGACTTAGCTGTTCAGTAGATAAGTATTCAGTGACACACTCCACATAACACTAATTACTTGGTTCATGTGATAGACATATCATGCTTAGAATTCTAGGCACTTTCACTGTCACTACACTAATTCAAACGGTTTTAGTTTCTTTAGCCGATTGTTTGCTGGTTAACAATCACTGGAGTATAGTCATATTTCTTGTTGGTGAAATTGACGTGAAACGATTTCGCCTCGTTTAGTTTGATGCGCCATTTCTTTGTCCAAGTGGTGACATTGTTGACAGCTATTTGGAGTTTGTCCGTGGCTGACTGTATGTCTTGGTCAGTAGCAAGCAGAGCAGTGGCGTCGGCGAATGTTGCCGTGACTACTCTGTCGCTTTGTGGGATGTCGTTGGTGTACAGCAGGTAGAGAACAGGTCCAAGGACACTGCCCTGAGATACTCCAGCACAAATATTCTTGAGGTCAGAATATTCTTCTCCATATTTAACTCTGAAGTGGCGCTCAGTAATGTATGAATGAAGAATTTCGCTCATTTGTCGTGGCAAATATTTTTCTAGTTTATATTCCAGGCCCTGATATATTTAAATGGATCAAAAATTATTTTCCACTTCATAAAATACATCTCTTGCATTTTTTTTTACAACGGTGTTCCACATTGTCTTCACAACTAGTTCTTTGTAATTTTCACCGTTTTCTTTCTTCATATTCCACGCCCAATCTTTCAGGATTAGGTTTAGTGGCTCTAAACTTGTAGTTTCCAAAAGCTCGTATTTCTTTGCCATGCAGAATTCCGTAAACTGTTTCCATATTGACGTATGGGTTTTAACGGTATTGTGCGGTACACTTTTCTCAATCGCCAGATCAATATTAGTCATAGAGTCACTTCCAAAGCGACTCATTTCCACTACATAAGCTGACTAAGCACTATTTAAAAACAATATTACAAAATGTATCTGGTGTCCTAGACCATAATTACTTGTTATCAAAGGTATTGTAATTTTTGGTGACAACAGCTGTCAAATTTTGCTGCGGGTAAACTCGAAAAAATTTGCTGACAGGTGCTGCCATAGTTTTTCCATCTAGAAACATTTGTACTTCAAAATTGCTCGTTTCTGATTGTTTGAAATAGTCACAGATATTCTCTTTAAGAAGGGGATTGAGTCCGAATCCGAGAAATAATAGATAATTGAAAATCAAATAAGTATTTTTCACGTGAATCGCTACATCTAAATTGACTCAAATTATTATTTGTTAATTAAAATCCAATCATGTTAATTAACTACCAGAATATCTGATAAATATACCTATCAATATACTCTATAAAGTCTGTTAATGTTTAGATGCTGTACCCTATTAAGAAAATATTATATCATAATTATTATATCTGCAATAACTTTTCAAAATTGCCCCCGAAACGATTAAACATGTCTTGGCTATATGCATTCCTTTTAATGAGAGAGTAAAATTTTATTACCAGAAATGGCATATAAAATTGACCCTATTAACAGGGGTAGGTATTAATAACGAGAGTACTCTTGGTTTATTATTTTCAGTACACATACCTGCATACTACACTGCGCAACTTATTTAACGCACAACCAAAAAGTTAACTCAAATTTGACGTTATGTATTTTCGACAATTTTTGTTCGTTTTGGTCGATTTTTTTTTCAAATTGTAGCTTTTTCTCTTAGGAATATCACTGTCTTAGTTGTTTTGGTAAAACGAATGATTTTGATATTATACCAGGTGCTATAAAAATGTTGTTTTTTTCCGAAATTTCAAAACGTCCTGTGGGCCATACAAGGTATTGCAAGTTATTGCAATTACAGCCAATTTAAAGCCTCATGTTTTTTCCACATTTTCTTTTTTTATTCATTTGTTTATCTCTGTTACTTCATGAAATACACCGTTTTGAAACACCATATGCTTTTATTCACATGAAATGCATTTATCGGACAACTCAAACAGCTAGCAAGCTATGTAAATCGAAGATTACACGTCATAAACTGACAACTGTGTCATTAGTTTTTTGTTGACAGTCCAGCAATAATTAGTGAATAATGGAACGCCAAACCAGAAATTTAACTCGTGATGAATGTGTTGAGGCAGCTACATTACATGGTGAAGGGTGGAGTTACAACCGCATAGCTGGAAGGTTGGGAGTGTCTCACACAACTATATCGAGAGCAATTCAAAGGTACGCGGAAACAGGAGAACATTCCAGATGGGCCGGGGGCCGGTCAAGGTAGATCTCGTGTTACCTCTGCTATCCAGGATCGCTTTTTAAGAGTAAATGCTGTAAGACAACGATTTATAACTGCAACACATTTAAGAGCATAACTTCAAGACGCAGGTGGTCCACTCATATGCGTTCAAACTGTACGCCGACGACTGAGGGAGGCAAATTTAAGACCCAGGATTGCTGCTCGAGGACCCGCATTAACAGTAGATCATCGAAGAGCCAGATTGAATTTTGCCAATGAGCATGTTAATTGGATGGAAGCAGATTGGGAACGTATTCTTTGGACTGATGAGTCAAGGTTCAGTTTGTATAATTGTGACAGACGTAATCGCGTCTACCGAAGACCCGATGAGCGATACAGTCAATGCAATTTTTTGCACACAACTTTATATGGAGGTGGATCCGTCATGGTGTGGGGCGGAATATCTTTGACTGGGCGAACGGACTTGGTAACTGTGAATGGAAATCTCAATTCTGACAGATACATCACAGACATTCATGAAGCACATGTTTTGCCTTATGCCCCCTATATAGGACCCAATGTTTTACTTATGCAAGACAATGCGCGTCCCCACACGAGTCTTATCGTGAGAAATTATCTTGAAGAAGTAGGAATTGATCACATAGACTGGCCAGCCCGTAGCCCCGACCTTAACCCCATTGAACATGTTTAGGATTTTATCGGTCGGCGGTTGCGAAGTGAGGGACGACAACCCCAAAATTTACAAGAATTGGAAGGACGCCTAGTCGAATTATGGAATGGCCTAGATCAGAACCTAATCAGAACTTTGGTTTTAAGTATGAACCAAAGATGTCGGGAGGTCATTCGCGGAAGGGGTGGAAACACCAGATACTAATTCTCTATTTACTTTTGTTTGTTTCCTGTTATTCGTTGTTTTATTAATTAAAGCAATCCATTTTTCTAGGTATGTTTTTTGAGTTTTTGTCCTTTTAAGACCTTTTTCTCTTCTAAAACACCTTGCATCTCTCAATAAATTATAAGATAACAGGAAAACAGAACGCAAAATGAGGTATTGAACCAGTATAATGAGTAATAAATAATGAGCACTTGACAAAAAAGAAAGTTAATAAATTTAATAAAAATCACGTCAACTCAAAAATTGGATATTTTATGAAGTAACAGAGATAAACAAATGAATAAAAAAAGAAGATGTAGAAAAAACATGAGGCTTTAAATTGGCTATAATTGCAATAACTTGCAATACCTTGTATAGCCCACAGGACGTTTTGAAATTTCGGAAAAAAAACATAACATTTTTATAGCACCTGGTATAATATCAAAATCATTCGTTTTACCAAAACAGCTAAGACAGTGATATTCCTAAGAGAAAAACCTACAATTTGAAAAAAAAATCGACCAAAACGAACAAAAATTGTCGAAAATACATAACGTCAAATTTGAGTTAACTTTTTGGTTGTGCGTTAAATAAGTTGCGCAGTGTATTTTATTTTAAGAACAAAAGGTCTCCGGACATAACATCGGATGATTGTGTTGAAGAGGAAGCAAATGGGACAAATTAGTTGCACATTGATTGCCTTACCTGGTCTCGAAATGGGAGGCTGGCGAAACTGGGAAGGTTTTTAGCCCATTTGACAGCCATGAAGAGTAACCTAGCAGATGTTTCGTAAATGGTTTCGTGGGAAGATGGATAGAGACCTGTGGAGATTGATGCTGGTTGAGGTTCCGGTCTTAAAGGGCCGCTACTTGATGATACCCCACACCCTGACGTGGGGGTGTCGTCCTCTTCGTTCGTCACATCTATGCTCTCTTCTAAGGAGAAAAAAAAGGACAATTATAATCTTCGTTCTCCTAAAATCGTAGGTAGATATGGTTAGTTACAATGTGCCATCAGAGATTTGCAAGAAGATGGTTAAAATATGTTTTACAAGTCTCGATTATATTATTACATATATATATTTCTACCGAAATCAATGGCTATCATTTTGTTTAGTTTTACCCTAACGCTTGGCGTTTCATCACCATATATGCAGCATGTTCCAGTTAATAGAAGTCAGAGCCAGTATGATAACTAGATAATTTTTATAACTAGATGCTTCACACTCGTATGATTGTTCCTAAATCGTCTGGCAAAATGTGATCAAAATAGAAAAATGACCAGGTTCAATTTTCATAGCATTTTGGATGTAATGCATAAGATCAAACCTAATAAAAAACCTAAACGTCAATCTTGTAATCAATCAAGAATGTTTTTAGTGCTGAGCTGAGTAAAGTGAACGGTAATAATCCGTTCACGTGTCACTGTATAATTCATCAAGAAAACCTTTGTTCATTCATCATCAATGTTTGTGCTGTTACACTTACTGAGTATTGTACCGACAATATTTACCATAAATAAAGCTAACAATGAATTTAGTTTCATCTACTGACACAAGTAACAAAATTAAGTCAGATTTTAATCAGTAGTTCTGGAATCTGGAATCTGGAATTTGTCCGGAGTGCAGATCAGAGATCCGCTCCACTTAGGTCCCATTGGGCCCCTTGTGCTTCCTCCGTGAGGGAAATGTCTCCCTAGGCCATCGATCAGCCAATGTTGTACAAAAGGTGATGATGTTGCCCAGGGGAATTTCCCTCAAATTGGCCATAGAAGGCCAACGTTCCCCCAATATGGATTCTCTGGTCGATGACACGGCGGGACATTCGCAAAGTACATGCTCGATCGTTTCATCTTCTTGTTTACATCCTCTGCAGATAAAATCAGTAGTTATAAAATGAACAGCTTTTAGTCGGGGAGCATAACACATCATGTGGGAAATTTGGGAATTAAATTGTGGGACCAGTTTTAATATATTCCTTATGCCCTCTATAAACAAATTCTATTTGCGGCTTCAAAGAGAGTTCTGACGTTTTCTCCAATACCTGTGAAATCATTCTCCGCATTAGCTAAGGTGATAACTACTGTCATTCACTAATTTTGGAGTGCTAAAGATAACATCATCCAATGCTTATTCTATCAAAATTTTCGCATTTTTATTATTCCAGCACTTCTATTTGCAATTGATTTGTAATTTGTTTCAAGATCCATCGTTGTCATATTTCCATAATAAAAGTAATTTAATAACTTTGTTAATTTAAGTCCGCTTTGATTAATTTTTTTTCATCTAGTACCTAAATTTGTAAAGAATCTCACAGAGGATTTAAAATAAAAAAAACTAGGCAAATGTCCATCTTATATAGGGTGACACAAAAAGTGCCTTTTTATTCTAACTTTAAAACGATATGTAAGTAAAAACTTCTTTAGGCGCGCTCTGCACTTTTCGCGCTCTCTTTTATTTTTGTGGGTGTTTAATGAGACTGGACCGCCACGCGTCAGGCGTCAGACATCAGGCGACGGGCGTCAGTCGATTATCGCCTAGCAACGAGCTAGGTCACATGGATATTGGACTGCGAGCAAGGAGACCTGCAACGGGTCCAGATTTATTACGTAACCATCGGGTTGAACGTCTTAGATATGCTAGAGAAGACGAATATTGAGGTATTGAAGAATGGAGCAATATCTTATTCACTGACGAGTCAAGGTTTTGTCTCAGGAATGGTGTGAGGTGGAGTGAGTATGGAAGCCCGGACGGACTTAGTATATAAGTATATATGAGAGTATATAAGAGACGTTTTAGAACGATATGTTGTTCCTTTTGCGCGGTTCATCGGAGACGATTTTATGTTGATGCATGCTGATAATGCCCTTCCGCATGTTGCATGTTATTTAGCCGAGGTTGCTATCCCAGTAATGAATTGGCCTCCTCAAAGAACAGACCTAAACCCAATTGAATATGTTTGGGATGCTCTTGGAAGGAAAGTACAATCTCGTGTACCAGCTCTTGCAAATTTACAGCAGCTTAGTGAAGTTTTAATTGAGGATTGGCAGCAAATCGACCAGGGTTCCATTCAAACCCTAATCGAGGGAATGCCAAGACGAATTGCGGCCTTTAGTCGTGCACGTGGGGGAAACACTTCGTACTAAGTTGATTAGGTTTTTCAGTTTATTTTCAGGTCATTTATGGTTAAATTTTTAAAATTGTTATAGAAATACTGCCCTGAGAAGGAAAAAGGCAGTAAGTGAAAAAATAAAGAAGTCGAAAAAATCGCATTTTAGTGCATTGTCTTAGCTGTTGTTTACTGTAACTCAAATATTTAATACCAAACGTGTAAATTAAATCAAAAAGGCTCTTTTATTTTTGCATTATATTAAATTTAGTATTTTTAGTGTTTTTGCTTGTTTTTTCTCACTTACTGCTGTTTGCTTCAACAGTAATCATTATTTTGCTTTAATATTTTTTGCAGTAACTAATGATAATATTAAATTTGAAAAAGAAAAAACGACTCAAGGAGTGAAAAATAAGTATATTTATTAAAGAACACGAATTTTAAAAAAAATAAAAAACTTAAAATAGGTACACAAAAGTTAAGATATTAATAAGAACAGAAATAGGTAAATAAAATTATTCAACGTTGTCAATTAAATCTTCCACATCATTTTCAGTTAGCGTTAACCAAAATGGTCGTCTGTTTTCAGGTATAATTGGACATAACTCTGAAATTATGCTTTGTTTCTTTTGTGGTGAAATTCCTCTAGGATTATTTCTTAGTTTTTCTGGAATGGTTAATTGAAATTTATCTTTAAGAAAATTATATTCTTTAAAATTATCATCAAGATTATTTTTATAAAAAAGATAGCGGCTGTCTCGTCTAAACTGAACGGCAGATACATCGCAAAGTAACGGCCTATCTGGTTTTCTGGATTTCGCCTTTGAGTCCCCAGCCACCCAATGCAAAACGTCCTCATTCGTGAGATGAACATTTTTGTCACAGTCATTTTTGATCCATTTGAAGTTTCTACAACTTTAACAAAATCATTAAAGTCATAGATATTTCCATGTGGCACATTCTTCATAGAGAGTTCCACACCATGATGCACTGAATCGGCACTCATGAATGTGTGCCCAGGCTCGAAATACTTCAAAGTTATTTCAGTTGCAGCGATTATACTAGAATTTATCATAATGGCTAGCATAGTAAACAAGCACCAATTTTTATTTTGGGCAGAACAGTTGTCAGTCCAGTATGTGATGTTAGTAGCATCTATTTCCTCAAGTAATTAATGCTTTATAATATGCAGAGGCAATTTCTTCTGCCTTTCTGCCTGCTACGGCTTCATGCCACAGAATAGATATTTTTTTTTTCTTTTCTTTCTTGCGTTCCGGATCTTCCATGATAGCAAATGTCAGATGAAAAGCCACAATTCTCCTAGTGAAACATGCCTTTTTACTCCCTGGTATACGAGGCAACATTATCACCTTTTGTAAGTCGACACTTCTTTCCACTTTTGCGGAAGTTCCCTGTGTTAAATCTTTTCTATATGCAGCTCTGCTTATTTTAGCTTTTTCAAAATGATTCAGCCATTCTTTACAGGGCATACAAGTAGCTTGATATCTTCTAGAAGATGATTCAAGAGCTGACAAATTTGAATCAATTCTGGATTTAGGATTAATAAAACCGGGGTTGCTAATCTCAGGATTACGATCTTGGTCAGAGTCTTCATCAATTTGGACGACCTCATCATGTGATTTTAAATGCTGGATATGCTCCATACATGTATCACATTCTTCGTGTCCCAATTTCGCGAAGCTAATGTTCATGTCACCACTTTTCGGTATGTGTAGTAGCTCTCTTTTTTATTAGGATACTGATTAGTGTAATCCGTATGCATACTTCTAATCGTGATGTCACTTGGGAGATATAAACGATTAGGAGCATGTTTTCGCCTATAATGACTTATACACGGATGGAATGATAATATATGTTGACGTAGAACTTCACGATCACATTTATTTGCCGGCTGCACTGAACCTCGTCTGTCCGACTTTGGTGTTATTGCTTCCAATGACGAATTTTTTAACATTGTTGTTATGAACTTATCATTTTTTTCATTGTAGCCAAGCGTTCTTAGAAAGAATTTTTTACATTGTTGACAATTTGAGTATGTCCGTTTTGATCAGGTAAGGTGTATGTTAAAGATCTAGTTCTTTTGCTTACTTCCATCTTTGTTATTTTACGTTTTTTGTTTTTCTGAATAACTCGACCATGCACCCATGCTCTTCTTTTATTATAGTTCATTTTATAGAATTCATTCCAGATTGTTATTCTTCTTTCTTCTTTTATATTTTGCACACATTTGTATTTACATTTACATGGACTCTTCAGTTGATGACTATTCTTATCTCTTTCTATCCTTTCTGATTCTTTTCTTACCCTTCGTTTTTTATGTGTAAGATTTGTCGGTGTTTTAGGTGATGTGTCATTATTTATAAAGTCAATCAAATTGCTTCCTTGACCAACAGAGCTTTCTGGTGAACTCTCTTCATAGTCTGGATCCACAATTGAATCATCAGAGTAACCGGTTATATCCTCGTATTCGTCGTTCATGGGGTCTTCTTAAAGAATCTACATACTTCCTCTTGCCATCACATAATAATATCATTTAAATTAATGAATGTGGAGGCAAAAGGCAGTATCTAATTAAGAAGTTGGATACTGCCTTTTGCACTCACATTTGTGGTTATTTTGTCAATTACTGCTCTTTTCCCCAATAAGTTCTAGCAATTCTAACCGAGATATATTCATCAAAGTCTATACAAAAGATGCAGCACTTACTGCTATACGTTATAAGCTTAAAATCCACTTTTGGCTATAAATGTCACTTACTGCCCTTTTCCTTCTCAGGGCAGAATAAATGTAAGATGTAACGATTTTCTAAAACCCTTGTATCTTTAACAAAAAAAATGGCAATTGTAACAAATAAAAAAGAAAATGTGAAGAATAAATGTAGCTTGATAACAAAATAAGAAATTATAAAGTGTAAAAGGTAGGCTACTCCATATATTGTTTTAAAGTTAGTAAAAGGCACTTTTTGTAAAAAGGTACTTTTTGTGCCACCCTGTATAATATGGACATTTGACTAGTTGTTTTTTTAAATTTAAATCCTCTGTGAGATTCTTTATAAATTTAGCTACTAGATTTAAAAAAAAATAATCAAATCGGACATAAATTAACAAATTTATTAATAAGCAAACTTCATCAATATTTTGAGTGGATCGATTATTTTGCCGGTGAGTGTATGAGTGTATGACATAATACGACATCTCTTGAAGTCACTTCACCTTGGTTGCACATGATGATACGCCACTGAGCAGTAAAGCCAGTAAATCGCCGGCTTCTTCAAGCAGGTGTCTTCTAAGTGAGCGAGAAGGAAATGGGATTTATATTAGGTGAAGAGAGATAGCGACCGATATGTTAAGCCGCAGACTGGAGACGGTAGTTCTATTAACAAGAAATTGTAGCGGTATACGATTTTACACTAAATCTTCTTTTATATTACATAGTGATGTACTTTACGGCTTCTGTAGTAATTGGTACGGGGTGTCTTTGTAAAATCCCAGGCAGCATGGTGTCGTCATTATGACGTATTTCTTTAGTCAGTTTTTAGGACATAAATACGTTAAAAGAACTACAAAAGGGACGTCAAAATGACGAGAAAAAGTCACAGCCAAATGACGTTTATTTGACGTTTAAATGACACTAACTGACGTTTATTTGACGTCATTTCCAAAATACATGCAACACCAAAACACTTTCACTTCGCTCGACGCGCGTTTCGCCAACCAAGTTGGCATACAATTAACGTTCTTTCTTAGAGAGACCAAATTCCAATTTTTCCATGGTTCTATGGTTCTGATCAGGGTTGTTAAAAAACATGTTTTATTTAAAAAAACAAAAAAAACCGTTTTTTTTCAATTTAACTGTTTTTTTTTTTGGTTAAAACGTTTTAAACCTCCAGTGGAAAAATAACGCGTTTAAAACGTTTAAAGCAATGTTTAAAACGTTTAAAACAATGTTTAAAACGTTTAAAACACTTAAGAATTGTATCGAGTTATATGATATGGCTGCGCCATCTAGTATTCGGTAAACTTCGACCTATCGTCTCTAGAAGTTTTCTCTTAGAGAGACCAAATCCCAATTTTTCCATGGTTCTGACTAATTTGTATGTTTTTTTCAAGTAATTGATAATTTCCTATTGTTCATGCAAAATGCGGAAATCAAAACCATCCCTTGTTCCGATATAAAATGATTGTGCTGATATAAATTACATTCATAAAAAATTACAAAAATATTTTGTAATTATAACCGTTGAAGTACCCTTTATGTTTTATATTTAGAAATGTCTCGGTCTTAACATGACATTAATTATTGTAGACAAATAAGTATAAGCAAAGGGAGGAAAAATGTTCGTCGACAATATGACGTTAAGTTGACGTCAAATTCATGACGCCTTAAGAATTAGTAACATTAGATTAAAAGCTTACGTCTGAATGATGAAAAAAAGTGACGTTTTAAAGACGACATAGAAATAACGTCATATGTTCGACCGAACTTGACGTCTTAGACTTAAAATCATCTTAAAAGAACGCAATAATGACGACCATGCTGCTTGGGATGCCGCACAATTTTTTGCTCTAGTCTGTATATCACACGCAAACACTATAGTGTATGATTGCAAAGAAGCAGCGTTGCTGCATAATTGCAGTGAATGAGTGTACCAGCCTGAGTATCGCCTTCATGGCAATCTAATAACAATTTGCTCAGATTCAGCCAGCAACCCACCCCGTCTCTTAAAACGAAATTAGCAGACAGAGGCTCGGTCTTCCATTACCGAATGATGTAATTTAAAATCGCCGACTTTGAATTTATTCAAATTGATTTTATTAATTCGGAGCACTGTTTCGTCGAAATGGGTTTTTAGCCCTTGCTCCGCGTGATGTGTGTGCAGAGGAAAGGATTGGAACCGACTCCCTGGGGGATAATTAGTAAACGACGACACTTTGCAAATAATCCCTCTCCAGATTAAAACTCTCGATACATCTTTGGGTTTAGGGATTCGGGATTAATCGCCCGGTTTTTAAAGTACCTAACCCGTTTTGAACGTGCCTGCGTCATACACCTACGTATTTACCATTTTCGTTAGGTGTAACTGTTTCGCCGTCAATATACTTTGACATAAGTACAGTGCCGTTCAATTGAAAGTAAACGATTTTTTTTATTAATGTGAAACAGGCTTTCCGGCAGACAACCACGAGACGCT
Source organism: Tetropium fuscum (assembly GCA_964058915.1). NCBI lineage: Eukaryota > Metazoa > Arthropoda > Insecta > Coleoptera > Cerambycidae > Tetropium > Tetropium fuscum. Next base: position 22,250 of record CAXKVY010006037.1, read on the forward strand.
CAAGTGCATAGCAAAATTCGTTCGGTAGTCCCACAAATTAGTGGTATATTTGCGTCCTTGTCGGATAAATCGATATGTCTATTAAAGCATCCTTGTTCGCCTGTAGGCTCTTGCATCCAGAGGGCGCTAGTAGCGCTGCAAAACCTTTCACTGTCAAGTGTCAAGTCGCCATCTTGTTGATTTTTGATTTTGTTGTTGTTTGGGCGTGTGCTGTTATCACGGGCGTTTTAATAATTTCTGGTTTTAAATTATTTTGACGCAAAATTGTGTACTGTGTAAAGCTTTGTGACTTTTTAAAACTTTGTCTTATTGTTAGTTTTAGTTAGTTTTATTGTTAGTTATTATAGTTTACACGTGTTGATTTAGGTTAGGTTAGGAGTTGGGTTTGCCAGTCTTTAATTTTATTATAGAACTGAGTGTTGTGATAGACTACTTAAAAATGCCCCCAAAACATTGTCTTGTTTGTGGATACAGTGTTGATGAGGTGGAGAAAATGCATCGATTTCCAGTAAACGATAAAAAGTAAGTTTTTATCGTACAGTATTTACCTATGTATTCTATGCTTACTCTTGTTTTAGATCCAAAATTTGGCAGGAAAATATGGGAATAAAGTATGTGCCTGGCTTAAAACGAAGCCATTATTTAATTTGCAGTCGTCATTTTTCGCCAGAGAGTTACTTAAATCTTGTAACAAGAAAGCTGCGTTCTGATGCTGCTCCCACATTATTATTATTATTATTTTTTTTTTTTTTTTTTTTTTTTTTTGCCGGTCGGTCCCCCCTGGCCTCCGACTAGTCCAGAGAGTCCCTCCAGCCTCGTTACTCAACGACCACTCCCCACATCCGCGGGGTAAGTGGTCATTGAGGTCGCAACTCATGTGTCCTGAGTAGACGCAACGAGCCAAGTATGACGGCCTTCTGCATCTTCCCAGCGATGACTTCTGCCGATTGACGGCATGCCGGGATGGTTCTTAATTCTGAGAGCAATGATTGTCGCATACCTCCGAGAGAGCCAATAATAAGAACCACCATTTTAACAGAATAACCCGGGTACAGCCTGCGGAGTTCGGAGAGTAAATCTCGATATTTTGTCCGTTTCTCCTCCTCTTTCAAGACGATGTTCTTTTCAGCCGGAGCCGAAAACTCTATAACAAACATCGTCTTGAGTTGGTGATCGAGGAGGACTATGTCAGGCTTATTGGCTTGTATCCGCCTGACGGTGGGGAATGAATAGTTCCAGTATATCCGGGACCTCTCATTCCCCACAACGGACTCAATATCCCCCGGAGCATAGGGCAACACCGGTGTCTGATCTATACCGTACGAGTGCCGTAGGTGATAATACAGCACTCGTAATGCCGCGTTATGTCGATGGATATAGGCAGAGACCGCATATGCTGGACAAGCTGACAGCAAATGCATAATGGTCTCTGGGGCCTGACGACAAGCTCTGCAGCTAACGTCAGGCACTTCTATACCCATCACGCGGCTTCGGTAGACCAGGGTGTTCAGTACACCATCTTGGCAAGCTAATATAAAACCTTCAGTCTCTGACTTCAGCCCAGCTGACCTCAAAAAGCTAAAGGTCAGCTTTCGAGATAAGCCTAAGTCTTCTATATTTCTATAGTAGACTCCGTGCAATGGCTTATCCCTGTGCTGCTGAAAACGAAGGGTATTTCCAGCAGCCCGAAGGTGGGCTTTCAACCGAGCAGGGTCCAACTCGGTGACAGAGTTTGGATTATTCCGCTCGGTGTCGAAGTCGAGACATAGGCTATTAGCTGCTCTTTGTGCTGCCCTATATATAAAAGCTCCTACGCCAGCTCCTTCATGGTCTTTGACCATGAGGAGTAGGGGATCCGAACTCCTGATAATCTTACAGGCCGTGTTCAGAGTTACTCTGTTGTGGAGACACTCCAATCCCAAGAGTCCACGGCCTCCCTGTTGTCGTGGGAGATATAACCGCGGAACGGACGATCTCGGATGCAAACTCCGACAGAGATGCATCATTTTGCGGGTACCTACGTCGAGTTGCTGCAGCTCCTCCTGTGTCCATTTTATTACTCCAAAGGAGTAGAGTAGAATCGGAACGGCAAGCATATTTGTCGCCGACACCTTGTTGGACCCCGACAGCTCTGAGGACCAGATCTGTCGGAGCAAGTGTCGGTACTTGCCGCGGAGAGCGTCTTTTGTAATATTTACCTCCTGGATGTGACTTTGTGGTACACCCAGGTAGGTATACGTCTCTCCGGCATCAAGGTGGTGTAAGATGCCTCCGTCTACTAGCTGCGCATCATCTCCGTAGTCCCCACATCGTCCTCTCTTGAGATGAATCAGTGCACATTTATCCAACCCAAACTCCATACCAATATCCGCTGTGTACTCTTGCGCCACTCGGAGGGACTGTTGTAAATCCCTTTCCCCGGAGGCATATATCTTAAGGTCATCCATATAAAACAAATGAGTGACCTTATGCCTCCTGTTTCCGGGTGGGCCGCAGTTGTAGCCACGGGTTCTTCTAAGTGCAACAGATAACGGCAGGAGTGAGATGCAGAAAAGGAGGGGACTCAGGGAATCCCCCTGGAATACACCCCGCCTAAAGATAACCGGCTCCGTTTGAACCCTGCTATCACCAGATGTAATGGTGAAGCGGGTTCTCCAGAGCGGCATCAGTTGTTCTATACATCTCACTATTGGATCTGGCACCGCAAGGCATTGGAGCAAGTGAATTATTAGCTCATGTGATGTTGTATCAAATGCCTTGCGATAGTCGATCCAGGCCATAGAAAGGTTTCGCTTGTACTGCCTGGAGTCCTGCGTGATACATCTGTCGATCAGCAGGTTCTCCTTGCAGCCAGCTACGCCTCTCTTAGAACCTCTCTGCTCATATATCTGTTGGTAGACCCCGTCAACTGCCATGAGTACACGCATGTTCAAGATGCGTGTAAACATCTTGTAACGTGTAACATGCGTTCAGACAGGTTATTGGTCTGTAGTTTTTTGGGTCAGACAAATCTCCGTTCTTTGGGATGAGCACTGTTCGCCCCTCGACGAACCAGGCCGGAATCTGCTGCTCTCCATTCAGCCAGTCGTTAAAAATCCTGGCTAAATGGTGGTGGATCTGAATAAATTTCTTCCACCAATAAGTGGGGATCCTATCAGGACCCGGAGCAGCAAAGTTCTTTGAGCCCTCAAGAGCCCTCCGAACTTCTTCCGGGGTTATCGGTTGGTGCAGTTCTTGGAGCTCTGGCTGTTGATGTCTTCCACAGAAGACCTCAAACTGCGCCAGGGCTGGAGTGTCTCTAATTAGTGGATGAGAAACCTCATATATTCCCTTCCAGAAGTTTTCAACCCGTTCTACCGTCGGCGGATTTTCGACTACACGCGGAGGCGGTTTGAATAAGCTAGAAGGTTTCTCGCGGAATTGTTGGTTTTCCGCGAGACTTCTAGCTCGCCTCACTAGTGACTTTTTCGTAGCCACTAGCGCCCGTATTTTGTCAAGCCAGTGCTGTTTGGTAGTTAACAGCACCGCTCTATTTAGTGTGTGGTGGAGTCGTCTTAAATATGCGGCACGCGAATGGTGCTTGGACCAAATATTAATTCATAGTAATTTTCTTAAGTTCTCAGTTAGTTTGTTAATTTAATCGATTTTTTTTACAAGAGACGTCCTTACCATATAGATTTTCCTTAATAAATACTGTATATAAAATGCTGTCACCCTATAACTGACAGATACTTCAACCTAAATTAATTTTGAATGTGATCTGTTTACAAAAGCCTGCTTCACAATGGGAAAATTTCCAAAATTTCTCATAAGAGTCGTTTACTTTCAATTGAACGGCACTGTACCATGTTTCAAGCTACGGCTTGCAGTAAGATTCAATGTAATTTTGCCCGCGCGTGAAAGGTCATGATTTTGCATGTTTTTACACCACGTAAAAACATTATTAAGATCGTCTTGTAGCATAAATTTTTAAATCGTCAGCAGAAAGTAATTTAATAAAATCCACATACCATCATTGTCACTGTTGGTGTCCTTAGTAGGTGTTGGCTCTCTGTTTGGCAAAGAGGGGTGAGATACAGGTGGAAGAAAACTATTTGTGTACCTTGCTGGAGTTAGAGCCATTGTTAAAGAGACTGGAGGGCTGTAAGAAATGTCACAATAAATTCAAAATATCATAAACAATTAGTATGTACGTTACTTAGTATGTACAGACGCCGGCGCCGCCTCCCAAAAGTGCACGGCATATTTTTCTACTTTGATTGTGACTTTGAATCATAGTCGTCTCATAATTAGTCAATTTATACGTCGAAATAATCTAATTCTGAACATGTCATATTAATAAATTAACTTGTCAGAATATTAATAGAACATGCCACGACATTTAAATGATGTGCAAAGGGCGAGGGCTATAGCCAAAATTGAAGAAAATTGTGCCCTGGCTGAAGTACCCGCTGATTTGAATGTTAGCATAAACTGTATATTTAAAACTAAAAAGAAATGAGACCAGGAACATAGAATACAAAGGGCAGGAAGAATAGGAATTGGTAAAGTTTCTAATGAAATGCAAGATAACGCTCTGATTGAATATATTCAACAACATCCTTTCGAAACAGCTGCTAATTCACGAGAAGAAACATTGTCCTGAGAGACCCCGGACTCTCAGGACTGTTGATATTAGCATCATCATTATTTTGTTATGTTGCGCTACATTAAATTAGTTTAAAAAAGAGATAAGATGTGAAGTTTCTTTTGTTAAATAATTGTTGGTATAATGCTTTTGTTTATTGTTCACCAAAGGTTGCAGTCTATCCTTTTTAAGGGTGATTTACGTCTTTTACGGATATTACGTTAAATAATTCCCATTTTCTCCCTTCAAAAGGGACGTCAAATAGCAACATATATGAAACCCGATGAACAGATTCCAGTATAGTGGGAATACACACAACCAAACTTATATGGAATCACACAGTATCACCGGCAAACATGTTTTTTCCTGCAAAAAGTGATATGCGTATAAGAAGAGGAATATGTTTACCAACAGTAACAAGTAGGTTCATTTCAAATTTATGACATTTGCTATTACAGTGGTGATTTTTCTGTTGACATGTGAAATCGTAGTTCGGTTGTAAATTGTTTATGTGCGAAAATTTTAGAAAAAATGCCTTATGTGGGGTTATCAGATGTGCAAAGGGGAAGAATTATTGCTCTGGTAGAACATGGAATGTCACGAAGAGACATTGCAAGGTCAGTAGGGGTTACATAAGGGGCCGTTTCGAAAACCTATTAAAGGTTTCTCGAATTGGGAACCTTAAAAAATCGATCAAGAAGAAGTCGTGGAAAAGTTACTACTGAAGAGCAGGACCGGTTTCTAGTTCAAATCGCAAGAAGAAATCCGACTGTAGATATCTCATCCCAAGCTTAAAAGGCAACATCTGCAAGTTACGGGTATTAACGTTGTTGCTAAATCTGTCACCAAATACAAAGAAGGAACTGTAATGTTTTGAGGTGGAATTATGAGGGATGAGAAAACTCCTTTACTCCCCATAAGACAAAACTTAACGGGTCCTAGGTATGTTGATTTAATTCTAGGACCCATAGTAAGAAACTGGAGAAGCGCTTTTGGCTAAAATCTTGTTTTTATGAACGATAATGCACCACCTCATACAAGCAGAGTCGCCACAATTTTTTTGGAAACAGAAGATGTGACTGTTTTACAGTGGCCTAGTTGTTCACCTGACCTTAATCCCATAGAACACGCATGGGATATGATTAAAAGACGGATTAGAGCTCGAGTCAATAAACCTGGCAACACAACTGATTCAAGCAGCTTCAGAGGAATGGGAAAATCTTCCCCCAAGAAAATATTAATAACCTAATCGAAAGCATGCCTCGTAGAATTCGCGCATGTATTGAGGCTAGAGGTGGCAACACTGATTATTAGAATAACAAAAAAATGATTATTTGTCCCTTAAATTCCCTATTACCTACTTTTTACTTTGAGAAAAAGATACGGTTTACGTTTCGTGTTATTACAGAACTTATTTAAAAAGTTGTTTATTTTTTCAATAAAAGTGGTTTGCATACACCTCTATTTATTTTCCATCAATTTCTCTTTTCTTTAAATTTGATCAAAGAGGAGAAGACGGTTTGTAAAACATATAGGTTTGGTTGTGTGTAGTAACACTACTACCAATACTATCAATGAATCACTATCGGTATCACTGGCTGACTGTAGTATATAGCACGATGTATTTGGGAGCGCTAGAGCATACAACTAATGTAAAACCGTCGATTTGGGATGGGTTCACGTAAGTATACCTTTATGTGTCCGTATTGATTTCCGCATTTCGGCCAGCGAACTATAACCTTACACAAAAATAAGCATAATATCATCAAACGCGCCTGATGAGGCTCTGTTCATACCACTCATCTTTTGTCAGACGTTGCAGCTTCAAAAGGTTGATAATTTTCAGTTCAGTTATCTTTCCACTTTGTCTCATAATCTTTTGATCGGCGTGGCAACAAGTCACAAGGATATAGATAAAACGTCACCCTTTATGATACTCTCAGCTCGGTAACTGATTGAGAAGAAATTAGAATTATCAGAAAATCAGAATTATTTTATAACATTCTCATATTTTGTAACAATGTAACGTAACAAAATTAATGAAACAGTAAAAATTCGCCAAACAAATGTTAATGATTTTTTATAATTTTAGATTTATTCCTCGGCATCAATAAATTTCCGATAAGTTTTCATTAAAATTTGCGTTTTGAGTATATGTGTTATATGTTTTCCCCCGAAATTTTATACACCCTGTGGGTTGTATGAACTACAACAGCTGAATAGTTTGTTTTTTGTACAGCGTCGTTATCTTCGTCAAATGTGATATACAGTTAAATATTAAAGAATACTACTTTAATATAAGAAAAATATAACAACTGGGTAGATGGTAGGTCATTGAAAAATAAATAATTTTTGGATATTTGGAGCTAAAAAACAACTGAATAATTATACATAAGTACCATTTACCTCGGACCACAGGAAATATAAAAAAAAATGGAATATTCCATAATTGAATCCATGCTTGAATTTCAAGTTATTTTTAAGGAGATGAAGATATTGAGATATACCGCAAGTATAGAGCACTACAGCCGCCTCATACAAAAAGAAACGGATTATTTTTGAAATATTCGAGAAGAAAATGTATTAACCAACATGTTGGGATAAATAAAATAGGAGAAATTCCCAGCTTGATTGCAAAATGGCATGGAAAAGACATTTATAAGAGCTACACAGGTCACTGTTTCAGGAGAAGCTCTATAACTCTTCTGGTCAATGCAGGGCGCAACATTACATCCATAAAACGTCAGGGTGACTGGATATCTGCCTCCGTAGCAGAAGCATATATAGAAGATAGTTTGAATAACTAAATTGAGATTTAGTTAGAACAAAATATTGAATTGTCCATCTTTTTCCAAACAAATTAAAATATCTGATGAAATTTTGGAATCAACTCTTCAAGAAATATCTAACGTTTCTGATCAGCAGCAACATGGAACATCTTCGGGATTTTATGTTGGAAGTAATTGTTCAAACTTTACTATCAATTATTATTCCAATAAATGAAATTGTTTTATGATGAATAATCAATTAATAATTGACGAAAAAAAGTATTTCTTTCACGGTGAAGAAAGTAAACATTTACGGATCAATAGAGATGCAGAAATGTCAAGTTTCTTTTGACCGTTGTACAAAAATATATTTTTTAGCACATTGCACATTATTTATTGCACATTTTATTAAAAAATAACAATAAAATTGAGGAAGCTCATATATCCACAAAAGGGGCAGGTGAGACTCAGCCTCCCCTGATGAGCCGCCACAAAAATTCTGTTCTTGCAATACAAGCTGTTTGGAATAGTCAGAAACTGTCAACAACAATGACCCAATAAAACCGTTAAAAGACGTTTAACTGACCGACGTACAGATGATAAAAACTGCACTGTCAGCATATAAAACAGTCATTAGAAACAACTGCAAGAGCAGATATGGTCCACGCACAAGAGAGAAATATATGATATTCGACGACAATGAACTGCCGATCTGGATACCGCAAGCGATATTCAACCTTTAGTCGGCACCGCGCGCGCGCTCGAGTAAAAATTCGTAAAAAAATAGCAAATTATCCAAATCAAAAAGTGAAATGTCCTACAGACTCGGGAAACTCTGCTCTACAATGTTATTCCAGGGTATTTTTTAATTGCACCACATATGAAAACGTTACAGCAGGTTAGATGTAGAGCATGCGTAAAATGTTTAGACACTTTTCACTAGAGCGTTGTGAGTATTAAGGTTTCCCATTTAACAACGTGTGTTATGGATATTTAATAATTGTTTTAAAATATTTCCAGTGATCTGAGGTAAATGGTACTTATGTGTAACTATTCAGCTGTTTTTTTTTAGCTTAAAGTGCAAGCGAAAATCACAATTTGATGCCTCGAGGACTATACTATAATGTGTTAATTTTGAACCTGTATTGTTGCTGTACATAAAAACAACTTTTTTTCTGATTCTGGTTATATGAATACTGTAAACTCTTACCCAAAGACTCCAACTGCTACGGCCGCCTCCCTCAGGGCCCTCTCTTGCTCGGCGCTCATATCCCTCAACGTTTCAGGCCTAATTGTGGCAGTATTCCTCGGCTGCCTTTCGTTTTGAACGGCTAAAATTATAACTGATTAAGAAATTTTCATGCAACATATTTTCTCATATGTCTGAATGCATAGTACGTAGACATCTAGTTTTAAACAGAGCTAATATGATATATTGTCGTTGGCACGATAATAGCTGCTATGTGATTTTTTTTCACTTTTTAGATTAACACGGTTCTGTAATCGCTGCAATGTGTTCTATAAACTGAAATAAATGCTATGTTGAAAGAATAAACAGAAATTTATAAAATTTTATTTGTATGGCAGAGAAATATCTGCTATGTGCTAGTTATACACGTGGCAGTTAGTGCATGTTAATATTAATATACTCCCCCCCTCTAACTCTTGCACATAGCAGATATTGACCTAACCACGGACCTAATATACTACGTAATGATCCACAGTGAATCCAGTGTTGTGATAATAATAATTAACTATAATATTAATAATATTGTGCTCTCGTGGTGGAAAATTAATGGTGCAACTGGTTCAGATGACTGAAAACAAGTATGGTATGTATGGTATCCATCACCAGATAAAATGAGACTAGTTATATAGAGAATGGAAATGAAAATAGCTATATAGAGACTGAAAAAGAAAGAGAAAAAGACGATGAAGGTAGCATTCGGGAAGAGCATAATGGTGTGTTATTGGAAATACGTGAAAATGAGACTGTTAACGCAGAAAATGGAGGAGACAACTTAAAAGAAACTACAAGAAACTTAAGCGAATTTAGTGAGAATGAATTAAATCGAATTAAATGAAAACAAAAAAAAAGACCGAAAAATTTTAGGGAAATATCAAAGTTGAAAAGGCCTCGAGGAAAAAAATACACCGGATATACACGATAATCTACTGGTAAAGTGAAACAAAACCAGATTCGGAAAAAAGGGCAGTAAAAAGCAGATGCCATCACATCTAATAAAGTAACGAGTAGAACATTTATGTGTTCTTCTGTGACAGAACAAAACCGTGAAAGGTTGTTTAAATTCTTCTGGGATTTGCCTAATTGGGATGCTAGAAAGGCTTATATCAAAGGACTGGTTACTTCAAGAAAACCCCAACGAATGCTAATTTTCCACACTATGTAGAAGTTCTCCGAAAGAGATTCAGCCAAGAACATTTCTTGACTCGATTTGGCACCACCAAACAGAGATCGCTTAGACTATAAGGAGCAGGGGTATGAGTTAGGTATACTGAGAGAAAAACTATGTAGAAAATCCTTTTTGTAGCTAATAGAAAGAGACCCTTACACAATGCAATAGACGTAAACAAAGCAAAATAAGACAAAAGAGCTGAATGTGGACCTTGCATTTAAATTTCAAATTAATGGCGCCAGTTAATCCCGCAAAAACAGAAGAGCATCAAAAACAATTTCATTCCAGCAAATCGCAGGACTCCATGACCGTTTCATAGCCATCTATTCAAGATTGTAAATTACAGCAGTGTAATACGCATGCGATTTTAGCCTCCGTCGATGGGACTGTGAGCGTTCGTCTCCGCTGTCAAGGGGGGTGTCGCATATTCTGAGCGCACTTCCCGGG
>CAXKVY010006038.1:0-22769 GCA_964058915.1 Tetropium fuscum
ATAACAGATTCCATTAAAAACTCTGTTCTTTTAACAACATTAACATATAACTAAGTATTACTATATATAGTAATACTTAGTTATAAATTATTACTTAGTATTACTAAATTAGGCGAATCTTAATTTTGGTCCTTTCTCAAGCAATATCTACTTTTAAAAGCTATAGTACTATTCTTGAAATCTCAGATTCAGGACTGATATTATTTAAAGTCAATGAGTAGACATTAATTATTCATATTTGTAGGGGACTTGTCCACAGATATCGTGGACCACAGCTTAAGAGTCGTTTGATTAACTAATAACCAAAATTTGAACTGAATTTGTTTGGTTTAACATCTAACTATTCGTTTAAAATAGCAGAGTTGATCCAATTTGCTTATAACTCTCCGTAGTTATTAACCTTAAGTGAATTGGATACTTTCCATTTTTTTATAACTGAATATTATACACATTCTCTTTATTTTTTATTTCGTTTGTCCAAGCTTCCCGCTTAGATTTGTCTAGTGATACATTTTTCAAAATTATGTTTACCTTTTTCTTAAGTTTGTTTTGTAGGCTCTATCTGAACGTTTAATATGCGTTTACTTTATTCTAATCATTGTGCATGTATTGTGTTAAAATTTTGTTGTTTTTAGAAATATTTATTTGTATACTTTTCGTTGTCTGAAATTCTTTTTCTACATGCTAGTACTTGTTTTTTTTATTTATTTAATTAAACTTTTTTATTATACACGATCACAGCAACATATATAATATGATATGTTGTGTCATTAATATAAATTCGCACCTGTCATTTTTCTTTATCCTCTCAGGAGTCTACGGCGATGTGCAGAGGGTAAAGATCCTGTATAACAAGAAGGATTCAGCTCTTGTTCAGCTGGCGGAACCACACCAAGCCCATTTGGGTAAGCAACATTTAGATTTAGTTTACCTGCTTCAGAACTAAGACATTTTAATTTTTTCTTTATTAGCTATTACGCACATGGACAAGCTCAAGGTGTTCGGCAAAAATATCAGAGTGATGTTGAGCAAACATCAGTCAGTACAAATGCCCAAAGAAGGCCAGCCAGACGCAGGCTTAACAAAAGACTACAGCCAGAGCCCACTGCACAGGTTCAAGAAGCCAGGCTCCAAGAACTACCAGAACATTTACCCGCCATCCTCTACATTGCATCTTAGCAATATACCTGCCACTGTCAATGAGGAGGACATCAAAGAAGCTTTTACTAAGAATGGTTTTACTGTTAAGGCCTTTAAATTCTTCCCGTAAGTAAATAATTTATATGTTTTTTACATCCGGATATTTGAGGCTATCATTGCTGTACCATCGAATTACATCTCGTCCTCATCCTATCTTCAGAAATAAATTATATTTGGCAATGGAGGTCGCTTGCGTTAAAAGCAGTAGTAGATTAATGTTTTCTCCAACTGTACTAACTACTGAAATAAACTTAGTTGCAGTTTGAATAATAAGTGAATCTGTCTTCTTATGCTATCACGGTTTAAAATCCCCCATTTTTTAATTCTTCTGAAAGGATATTAATTGCTTTGTCTTGTTACTATCGTATTACTAAAAAATTTCAGTTTTCCTTATTTTCAAAAAAATAAATTGCGTTCTTAATTTTTCCCACGTTTTCAAACTACTGCTCATGTCCTCAGGATATCCATGGAATACTATGCTGCTGATGAGCAAGTTCAGGATCGATAGGGTTAACAACAATACGAATTATTCTTATCAGGTGTATTCCATTACAATTAATTCTATGTATCAAATTGCAAAAATCAGTAAATATTACATAGTAAGTTTATTATTGCGGAAAAAAAATAGTTGGTCCGTGCAAAAATCGAAGGTTATAGGCAGAAATGTATTTCAAGTTTTTATTTAGACGTTTTTATTTGCCAATATGCCCATATACACGATATAACCAAACAAAACCAGCTAAAAATCTACTATTTCCAGTTTTCCGGTCCTTGTAACGGTAATAACTACAAATCTAGATTACACCATTTGTAACTGATGGATTAATATGTAAGGATTTACATAGTAATTCATGGTAATAATTAACATAGTATTATTATATTAAGGATTATAATTAAGGTTTTTCATAGTCGGGTTTATAGTCAGTTTCTAAGGTATTCTAGTATTTTGAAAAGAATACAGTTTAATATTTCTGTTGCAGAAAAGACAAGAAAATGGCCCTAATACAGCTACCCAGCATGGAAGAAGCTGTGGTCGCTCTAATAAAGATGCACAACTACCAGCTGTCAGAATCGAATCACCTAAGAGTCTCCTTTTCAAAGTCGAGTATATAATGCGATCTGTAAATCCAAAAGAACAGTATTCATTCCATTAGCCCGTGTTAAGTCAAAAAGAAATGGCGCTGACATGGTAGCTAAATGAAATAATATAACACAGCGCTTATTTATTAATAATTATATAGACTGTTATTTGGCAGGATTAGCTTTTTTTTTGAGTATATTGACAAACAGTATGATCTAGTATTTTTTTTTTATATAATTAGGTTAGTTTTACATAAGTATTTTTTATGGTTAGTTTAGTAGTATGTTTATTTTTCTAATTTCTGTCCTTTAAAGTCTCCTCACTCATATAATTAGTGTTCTTTTATTTTTTTATGCGTTTGGTATTCAGTATTGGATGGCTTTAATATTTAAGCAACTGTTTAGGGTTATGATGAGAAGGAATCGCTGCGATGTTATTTTTTGTAAGTTTATATAGAAATGTTTATCTCATGTTGTATAGAAGACATGTAAAGGTTACTTCATGGATATTTTCGGTATGACGAAGTCATCCCCCTAAAACATGAATAAACCTAATAGTATTATATGGCTAGTATTGTTAGAATGTCGCGGAATTTTTAGAATAATATTAGTTTTTAGCCAGTGACTAGTTTAGGGCAACCACAGGGTTTAGCTGTACCCTAGAGATATGAACGTCTTTCTCAGTATATATCGTTAGAAAACGGTTCATATTTTTTCGACACAGGCAATCATGTTTCCTCTCAAATCTCATAGAGAATCTCTGCTATTTTTAAGTTGACTTTTCAATACAATACATGCTTGCCTGATCAAGGACAAGCCGTTTAGTATATATTCTAACTGTACCAGTCCTTTAAGGCCTAATAGAGTTGGGCTACATGATTTAATGCCACTTAAAACCAGTTTCAATATTGACGTTCCGTTAACTGTAAGTTTAGACTTTGAGAATGAACTGGTGATTGAAACAGTTGATATGTAGTAAGCGGTCTATATATGAAATTGTTATTTCTATATTATATTTAATTCTCTCTCTATATTATACTATATACACTTGACAATCATTATCATACTTTTAAAATGCAAATACTGAATAGGAACGCGTGATTTCACTTTCCCTATGTCTGTCTTATAAAGCAAATGAAAAATTTATATATTTGAGATGACATATTGCACGCAGCATTTGCCAAATTTGAAGTCAATATCTACAATATATAATTGTGTGACTGTATATGTTGAAAGATATATTTTTTTATCTTCTGTCTTTTTAAGTACGCACAATGTGTCTTTCATATAATATTATGGTTTTGTATTTGTCCTTATTCTTTAGTTTTCTTAAGTTACGCTGTTTGTATTCCTTTATTATGCTTCTCAGGTTTATTTTTAATTTTAATCTTAAAATACTATATTCTGCATTATTCTTCACTTTATTATTTTACTTCATTTGATGTTAATTAAATATTTCGTTTATATTATTTTCTTTTTTTTTTATTTTCATTTCCAGATTGGGTCTTATGGTTCTCCTGCAAATATTTTTGTTGGTAGTTAAAACAATAATTCAAGATTAAAATACCTTTGAGGACCAAAACAAATTCTTATTAAATTTATTATTAAAGGGCCAAATTATTATTATTTAAAAAACAGTTGGTTACTTATATTTTTACAAATCTGCAAAGGTACACCTGATGAAGAAAAACGAAATTACTTGGATTTTAGCTGTGATAGGATGTGAATTCTTGGGCATTTTACTTTCCACAGCCAAATTATGAGCTAAAGTAAGTACTTACTAAATATTAAATAGTATAAATATAAAATTAATATTGGAAGTTTAAAAACTGATGTAATTACACAACGGTAATCGTTTTAGTTTAGGTAACGTTATGAAATCCATATTAAGATGTGAAAATACATGTTAGCATGTTTACAATTTCCTAAATAATTTTTAAAATGTGGAAATTTTTAATCTAGAAAAAAGACATATTAAATTAATTATTCATTTCTGAATATTCAAAATGGCTTCAATATTCCTTTTTTGTTTTTTTTTTATTCTGAAATTTGGAACAAAATTTTTTGTTGAGGGTAAAAAAATAAAAAGAACCAAGGTTAAGAAACTATTTATTAAGTACCCAAGAGTATTGGAAGTACCCGAAACCTTACTTTCTAGATTAAAAAGGAGGTCTGAAAATATAAATAAACATAGGCCATAGGTTTTTGATATCTTTAATACTTTGAGTAATTTGGATTTTATATTATTTGGCAGAAATAAAATAATGCAATTATTATAGAATTTGTAAAGCGTTAATAATTTTACACAGTTACAAAGTTATAAAGTTACACAGTACAACTATAAAAATATAAAGAAAAGTTCCCCTAGTTTTACACCTCTGTGATGCGTATTAAGACTTTTGATCCCATATTTCCATCCATGTCATTTCCATGTCATCCTCATGACAAAAAAACATGTTCTAAATTTCAGAATAATAGTCGGCTGTCAAATGTACAAAGAAAGGCTCCCGTGGGGTTCTTGATGATGCAAGTTTGGAAGTGGTCTCAATCTCTGTATTTGACTTGGTCAAACACAATTTCGATGGTGGCACTCTCGAAAATGACGGGTTCGAGCGATGTACGCGAAAAATAAAATGTCCATCATCACAAATACCTTTCCCATGTATCTAAATAACCGTCCTTTTAAAAATAATAAAAAATCAAAAAATATATTAAACAAAAAATGTTTATTCTTTAATTATACACAAAAAATGTTATTACATATTTTTATGTAGGACCTACCATTTTCTCTAAAAATTAATTTTCAAGGTTTATGATATTTCCCGAATATTTCTTTTGAATAGATTGTGGTTGAAATCACCCCATAACTTGCTTTATTTTTCATACACAATTTATAATTGTTTACATTAATCATTAAATTTCATTTTTAAATCAATTATTACATTAATCATTACAAACAAACTCTGTCCAAGAAAAAGCTGATCATAATGCCACAGGCCCTGCAAATTTAGAAGGGCATGAAGAACTACAGGAGAAAGCTGCCATAGATGGCATGGTACTTATTCATACCTACCACAAACCTAACTTAGTGGAAAAATGCCGTGATCTCGGTGTAAGCTCCAGCAAATGGATTGGTCCAAAATTCAGCAATTATAGTGAGGTTCAATGTGGTGTTCGACTCTTACAAAGAGAACTAACTCATTGAAAACAGAGATGAGAGTAATTCGGCAAAAAGGCTCTGATCCAATCCAGTATAAAATCAAACCAGAAACAATAATTTGAAGCACACCAACGAATAAACTACTGGCTCATCTGGTGTAAGTTAGGGATATCGCCTGAGTAGTAAAACCACAACATCAGTATCATGTGAAAACACATGTAGTATGATCTTCATGTCCGCCTCCTGGGTAGGTACTTGAAAGCCGCGATACATCAGCACCATGTGATGAACATGCTTTGTCATTCCAACTGACCACGAACTTCTTCCCATAGGTCACACCCAATTGAAGAATCTGGTCGGAAAGGAACTCAATTCATCCTAGAGTTTGATTAAAATTAAGAGAAAAATTAGTAATATAACCTTTTCTATGTAGAATTGGATTATAAACATTTTTTGATAAAATTGAAGGTTACCTAAAGGGAAAAAGTGTTTGCGACCGTGGCCATTTTAGTTCTGAGGATAGTACCCAAACGCAGCATTTTCGAGACTGCCACCATCGAAATTATGTTTCCCCGAGACCAAGCGCAGGGATTACCACTTGCATCATCAAAAAGCCCATTGGTGTACATTTGACAGCAGACTATAATAATAATTGATCAAGCACACGAGATGATTCCAAAAATACAAAAGAAATTCAAGAATCTGATGCCCTGTAACTAAAGCCAAGCCACTCGCTGTACCCAGTTTGTGAGACAATAAAAAATGTATCGTTTTTATATCTACTATTGATCGGGAAGCTATCAAGATAAAACTATTAGACCCTGTACATATTGTGCTCAGTTAAAAATCTTTAGGTGAATACATAATTGAAGATTTTAAACATAGACCATTTAATCATAGACAAAAATGCTTCAACAATACTTATTCAAGGACATATCTAAATTTACTGCTGAAATAGGCCATGCCCAAATTTGAAATGGGCTCTTCAGCAGCTCGTATGTGTGAGAAGAGGCCCTCTTAGTGACCTATGAATGTTCCTTTGCTTGTATTTTTCTCTTTTAATTTAGGCCATGGAGTGTGCTAATTAGGTGATTGCACACGCTGCGAAACGTATAAGCCGCGTGTCTAGGTTCTAAATGTAGCAGATTGGTAGCATCAGTTCATCAGAATTTTCAATTTTCAATTTGTTTCAATTTACATAAACAACCAAAATAACTTGACTACCCGATCATCGCAATGAATCGATATCATCCGTAGTGACATTCATGTGTTCAACCACAATTTTTTTTTCAATCTACTATAGATAAAAAAATGCGTACAAAGTAAATAAGAATTAGAAAAGCATTTTTGAAGTATTTATTTATAGGCCTCCTGGAAGAAATCATGTCTTACTATAAACTCTCCTGCGATCAAGAATACTACACGGACAAATACTAATGTGTGATACTGCTAAAATCAAATTATTCATCTTGTGTCTTGCGTGGCGTAGCTGCCAGTTCTTCTAGTTCTTCATATCTTGTGGCAACCTCGTTCAGCCACAACGTCGGTGGACCAATAATAGAAGTGATATCTATGTATTTATAATCTTGCAGATGTGGCAACAGCCGTGGAATAGTTTATACATGCACCTTTGCAGAAAACAATTTTTATTTTAATAGCCCCAGGTAATCGGTAGCCTGTGACCAGCTTCTACCACAAGTACGAGACAAATTATACCCAATGGAAAATCCGCGGAAATTATCTAGAAATCATTAATATGGAAAATAGAGCAATAAAACTTTGAACTGTCTAACATCTGGTAAAATCAATCAATGGCAACTACACAAATCGTAGAATAACTCCAAGATACAGTACATAAGTAATTACAATGTAAAACATTTCAAACATATTTATTTTCTCAGAACATAACACTTTCACATATGCCCGCGAGTTATTTTCTATTTAGATCAATAATAATAATTATAGTTATAGCTATTATAGTAATTGTTTAGTTATGAGAAAAATTATGTAAAAAGTGAATTGGTATGAAAAACTAATAATTGTTAATTTTTGTTTTGTAGTAAGTGGTCAAAATGCCCTTATAAGGCATTCAAAGTTTATTTCAACAAGAAATGGTATTATTTTTTTTGAAGCTCCTTGAATTTTATGTGGTCATATCCTGTATTTTTATCACAACATAATAGAAGGGGTATATCTGTTAATTAGCATGTAATATATTGCTTTCACTTATAGAAGAAAGAGAAATATTTTCACGGGACTTTATCCCTCTTATCATTTACGTCATGCGTGACCGTTAAAATATATTAGGACTACGTGATAAATAATATTTGAGAATTTAATAAATTTATAATTATATATGCATAAACTAAAAATTATTGTTTAAATACGTAAAAATATTTTAGTAAACATCATGTGTATATATATCATTATTGAGAGAACATAACTTCTCTCGAGACAAATGTGGTAGTGGAGGGCCAACATCTTAACTTTACTAACAGCAGTTTAAACTTTTCAAAAAGTTTGACTATATTTGTGCTAAGCTTATGACAATCATTGTTTTTCGACTATACCTTACTCATTAACAATTAGTTTGTGTGTAAATGCAATGTATAATAGCTTTAAATATAGGTATATGATAAGAATGTAATTGAACATAAATAAATAGAAATGAAGATGGGGAAGGTATATATAATGGCCTAATTCTAGAACTACTTAAATAACACGATGTTTCAATAAAGCACGGATATTTATGTGACAGAATTGAGGTTAGTTGTAATAAAGTGCCCCCATCTATTCTAGTCTTAGTGAAAATCTACCATTATTATAATGGTATATGTATAATGTATTTCATGTTCATATTCATATCGGTTATTTTGATACACAAGTATTAGGTCAGTTTAAAAAGTAAGCCTAAATTAAAATATTAGTAAAAGTTATGGTACTTATGGTAGTCACTTTTTCCTTTATTTAGCACTCTATATGAGGTCCAAAATATTTCTTGTATTTGTGACTGTAAATACTATAAAAGCAAAAGAATTTAGAATATTTATATAGATATTACAAATGTATTTTACTTTTGAAATATTGCAAACAGTTTTAGCTATTAAAAAGTGTCAAACATATTTGTAATCGCCTGGATATATTGTACAAAAACTGTAAAAATATAGAGAAAAACATTTGCAGGAGTAGCATAATCGCGATGTGATTGATATTTTAGAGTGTGAACTGGCACTCGCAAAGTAAGAAAACAAACGCTATCGGCCTTCGTGCCTGACTGTGGGATCAACTAAAAACAAATCATTGAAATAAATATCTATTTAAACGTTGCTTTAAAAAGGCATATATATCAACCTAACATATATTATATCTATCTATCCACATTATACTCTCTATTTACATACTTAGATAAACTAGTAATAATGTAGAAAATAATTAGCTTAAACTTATGGGCACAATTTGAATTTAACAAAATATGAATTACATCTTTTGCACAATCGTTTATAATCAGACTTCTATATTAGGGCCGTTTGACCCCTTCAATGGGCTTTTATACATTTATTTGTTCTATACATCCAAATTTTTGAATGCATCCCTTATATGTCTGCAATTTTAGCACCATTAAACAATTAAAATGAGACAATACTGCTATAAAATAAACATGTGGGTCAACCTACTGAAATAACCGAATTTAATATAGATACCGAAAACTAATACTTAAAACAGTCAAGTTAGTAAAATTTTTGAACTTTACGTTTTATGACGACTAATGTTGTATTTTACAGTAGAATTGACTCTGATGTTATCTACCGGATGTCTACATTTGTTTTATAGAAATATTGGGCAAAATGCAATATTGTGTTCTCTATATGTGTATTGTAAAATAAGTTACATCATAAATATTTATGTATGGTGTATTTATATCATGTAACATAGATAATAAATATATATCACCATGACTGAATAAAACCTTAAATTTCAAATGACATCTACTTATTAATGCAATGAATTTACAGTGTTAAATTTGGATGTATAGTGTCCATCAATAATTTCCATTTCGCCATACTAGAAGAAAGAGACCTTGACTATAATTTTCCACTTTTGGATTCCATCAAATAATATGGGTGCCAAGATCAGTATTAAATTTAAGAACGGCCAGTTCTGTTGGTAATGTTAAGTTAGAAAGGCATTATTATATCTGTAAGATGAGATATAAATATATATTTATTTAGTTAATACATCTATATCGTACTCAATTACATATTATATCTATATCAAACATATATATTATGATTCTGAAACGTTTTAGAGTTATTCTTTGTCATTTTACAATAAAAAATTGAAATCTGCAAAGCGTTTCATTTGATACACATTACTCGTAGTGATAAAAGGATCCTGATATAGCGCTCTATGGGCTGCTGCCCATGCTGTGGAAGGTACACCTAGATGTTTTGTACTTGTATGATGGACATAATTACAGTCAGTAATTGAAGTACTAATTATTGATATAATAATAGTAATTAAATAATTTAACTGCTTTAATCCATTCACTGCGCAATATGTTTTCAAGACTCTCTCGGCAGGCGCAATAAAATTGCAGCTTGCGACTATACCCATTTGGTATTTGGTTGTCTGGTATTTTTTTACGTCAACTTTGTATGCATTTATGTTAAAATATCCGCTTTGCGCGACATAGTCACTTATTCCAATGCTAAAAATATAGACCATAGTTTAAGATTGATATAGACTAATTCAGAACAGGGAAAGACGTACCTACAGTTGCATATAATTTTTGAGGGTGGCTCTTCATTAGAGACCCTTTAATGAGAGTCTGGCCAAGGCGTTGCCACTTTCTGATTGGTGCCGCCATTTTAGTTCAGAATTGAGTGAGTCACTCAGATTTTGACATTTGTAGGTTGTTTATATTCGCAAAATTGTGACATGCAAAGTAAATCTACCATTCTTCATTATGAAAAACTCAAAAGTGAGCTTCAAATATTTGTGCATATGTAGAAATCAGAATATTGAATAGGCAAGTTGTGATTAAAAATTGAGGTTGTGTTGGTTGTTGTGTTAGTAGCTTTGTGTCTAAAGAAAAATGAACTCAAAACGTTATTTGTAGGAGGTAAATTAGGACTTAATAACTTAAAATGACGGGATGTGTACCTGAGTCTCACAATTCCACTAGGAAGGGGGCTGGGATGAGGGCATTTTCCCGTGATCCAAATAGGAGAAGAGAATGATCAACAAAGATTGGTAGGGAAAATTAGTGGACACCTAAATACAGTTGAATTAGAATATATTTCTCGAAAATATAAGGAAAGCATAAAAAATAGAGACGAAACTATTAATCCACACCAATTTTTATTGGGCAAGTTTATTGTTTGTTGAAGCTCCTCACATTCTGAACTGTCTTAATTTAAAAACTAAATTAATTAATAGATTTATAGTGTTTAGATTAAAAGTGAACTGTAAAAAAAATACAAAAAATAACCGCCAAGGATAGTAAAAGTATGGCTATGCATAGTGTGAAATAATCTTTTTATTTTTGTATTCTGTTCTGATTAATAAATTGTTTGATAATAATTATTGTGGTTTTCGTCCCATTCTTATTATTCATGAAAATACATATTTTACTGGTAAGTTAGTAGAAGCAGTACTACTCACTTTTTAAACCTTTTATTTTATACCGCATATCCACCTGTATTGGTGCGAATGTTTGCAGTAAAAGCATTTCTAAACTTTGAATTTGGCGCCACGAATTGTGATATAAAATGGCTGCCTTGGCCAGACTCTCATTGAAGGGTCTCTAGCTCTTCATAAATAGACCACGCCATCTATAGTAGAGAGCTCGCTACTTATAATTCCTCTTAAAAATGAAATGTGTGGGGGTTTTAATAGTAAAAGTTGCCACTGGTCTTATTTAGTAGCTTATAATTAAATATATTTATGTGTAAAGTTGGCCGAAAATTGCCATGTGCAAAAGGGCGTTATTCAAAATTTTCGAGTTATTGACAGTAAATGATTGCCACCATTGAAATAAATATTCTAGCAAAAAATGACCAAAAAGCCTGTAGTCGTTGCTCAGAAAAAAAATATTGAATTATCGAAAAAGCATTGACGCTTATGGAGATTTAAAACTTTGAACGTCCGTATCTCCGTTTGAGTACCTGCTAAAAAAGGAATTCTTCGATGCATTTTTACGTTTATCACCCGATATTTCGAAAACGAGCTCTGAAATCGAAAAAGACTTATCTTGCAATATTATAGAATAAAGCTTTCCCATTACAACGGTGTGTCGTTTACAATTTTACAACGTCAGATAGCTGAGTAAATTAATTAAATGTGAAGTAAATCACACATTTATTTATGCCGCGGCAACCGACCGTCGATTGCCTCGTAATACTCCGCGCGCTCCAGTTGTCTAGATTCTGTAGACCGCCGAGTTAAATATTCGTATTGACTAAACACTTGTTGTTTATTTTATTTACAAAATAAACACTTGGGTAGGTACTAAGGGCCTTATTAGTTCTTAGTTCCAATTAAGACATTTTGTGATAAAGACCAACATTTTGTGTCTATGAGTTGTAATTTAGTTTTATAGTTTAATTAATTATATATACATTTAGTTTAAGTATAGTTTAATCTAATATTTCCAGTTAGTGCCCAGGTAAGTCGATTTTTGAAAAAATAAATAATCATTAAAAACAAAATAATTTAAGCGTGATCGTCCATAAAGAAACTAAAAATGGATCAAAGTAGAAGTTCAACGTCTGAAAGTGAGATCGAGTCAACTTTTCGCGTTTTACGAAAAGAAGTCCTTAAAAAATGCTTAATTTGTGAAAAGTGTAAAGGGTTCTGATAAAACTTTGGGAACTTTAAAGCGGAGCGTACAAATTAGAGATAGTATTTGCAAATCTGTCAACACCCAATCATTGCATGAAAATATTATCAATATTGAAAGTGGTGGCGACAAAACATTATTAATATGGCATAAATCATGTTATTGCAGTTTCATTAGCAAAAAATGTACTGAGCTTCTACGTTGCAAAACCGAACAGAAAATACAAGCAGAAGAATTTCAAATTCATCAAACTGAACCCTCATTTACACTACGAAAAGAAATATTTAATATAAATAAGTGTGTGCTTCGTCACAAGAGGTGTAATGATAAAAAACTATCACAGGTACTAACTACTAATATTGAAAACAAGATCAAAATAATAGCCCAGAAGACAATTCAATTATGAAACGTATCGGCGATAATGATTTAATTGCCATGAAAATAAAATATTACTCTACATGTTTTTAAAAGTTTTGGAGGGTATTTACGAAAGGTGGGAAACTTGAGAGTCCCCAAGTCTCTTCTAATGTGAAAAGTAAACATGTAGATCCCATAGAAACTTTGATTTTTAAAGAATTAAGTAGTGGATTTGAGAAAAAAAAAGGGTTTTCTGTTTCATCAATATATGCTAGATATACTGGAAATTTATCAAAAAGACAGGTTGATAAGCTAAAAGCACATTTCGGTGATGATATTCGGATAATCAAGTCGACAAAGGCAAAGATCAGATATTATAATTTCTACGAAATTTTCTTCAAAGGATGAAATTTTACATTCGGTTATGGAAACTTCCGAGGAAAATGTTAATCGACCAATATTTATAGGGTCATCCGAATATTCCATTCTGCATAGTATTATTAACAATATTAAACTGGACATGGACAAAATTCCCGACTTAAATACATTCAAAAATGTTGAGTGAAATAGCTATCGAGAATATATTCCTGAAGCTTTATTAGGTATTGGTTAAAAACTTTTTATCATCTACTTTAGTGGTTATCTAATTTATGTACCTAGCTACCAATTTGTTTAAGAATCCGATACGAAAGGGTATCCTACCTATCAAAAACTTTAAAATTCCTATTAAAATATTTATTTTTATAAAATTTGACCTCTATTATACAAAATAGTTTTTAAGATTGTTAGTTATTATTTGTAGCTTCAAAACTGCTAGAATACGTTCTTTATACTATTTTTTATGATATACTTGCACAAATGTTTCATACTTAGTGTTAATTACGGTTACAAACTAAAATAAAACAAAGAAGTCGTAAGTTCCACTTAATTATTATTATCAAAACAGTTCTCTCCACAAAGTGAAGACAACTGGAGCGCGCGGAGTATACGAGGCAAGAGGGGGGATTCGACGGTCGGTTGCCGCGGCATAAATAAATGTGATTTACTTCACATTTAATTAATTTTCTCAGCTATCTGACGTTGTAAAATTGCAAACGACACACCGTTGTAATGGGAGAGCTTTATTCTATAATATTGCAAGATAAGTCTTTTTCGATTTCAGAGCTCGTTTTCGAAATATCGGGTGATAAACGTAAAAATGCATAGAAAAATTCCTTTTTTAGCAGGTACTGGAACGGAGATACGGACGTTCAAAGTTTTAAATCTCCATAAGCGTCAATGCTTCCTCGATAATTCAATATTTTTTTTCTGTGCAACGGCTACAGACTTTTTGGTAATTTTTTGCTAGAATATTTATTTCAATGGTGGCAATCATTTACTGTCAATAACTCGAAAATTCTGAATAACGCCCTTTTGCATATGGCAATTTTCGGCCAACTTTACACATAAATATATTTAATTATAAGGTACTAAATGAGACCAGTGGCAGCTTTTACTATTAAAACCCCCACAGGGTGACACATTTTCCTCAACGGAGCTCTCTACTACTATGTCAGAGTGATGAATTAGATGCTTAGAAAGCACACTAGCACAGTTGACATAATAAAGCCAACTAGACAGCTAGGACTTAGCTCACAATACCTCTGGGTACCAGTATTGGTTGTCCCAGATGTTTCATACATGTATTTAGGAAAGCGGGGCAACTGTCCAATGTGGAAGAAAAAACCTACGAGGAACGAGGAAGTTAATGATTCAGATGAAATTGTAGGTGGAGAACCAATGCAGACTGGAAATAATATTGGAGACGAAAGACGGTGATGATCTTGAAGATTTCGAAGATCTACTAGAATCGGGAAGATTTGTCGAATGTAACGATGAAGAAATGCCATCAAAGAGAAAAAAACTAATGGATAAGTGTTTAGAATTCAAGATAAGGTATTTATAAATAATAAGATTAATGTATTTAAAAATATTACAATGAATAACATAATCAGTATAAAGTATCTAAATTCAATAGTACGATTTACATGTATATTTATATATTATGAGATTTTCTATGACATAAATGTAATTAGAATTTATAATAAATCAACTTTTTTATTGAAAAAAATTGCAGCAGACATTTTTTAGGTGAAATCCCCTTTAAATAGGGGGTATCTTTAATATTTAGAACTCTTTTCGCATGTTTTTTGCAATCTTTATGTTTTATGGATTTGTAAATTTTTGTTTATTAATGTAACATGGAATATTTAGTTTTTAGAGTAATTAAAGTGTAAATTTTAATAAATAGCCAAAAATTGTACATAAAGATTAAAAGACAATTTTTCGGATTCGAGTTTTTTTCGTTTCTTTGCATTTTCTGAGAACATTTATCATAGTAATGTATATTTTTTTACACCATCAGAAAGTAGAGATTTCAACGAACAAAAAGCCCACCGACTTTTTTTAAAAAGCAGATATTTTGACACGAGAATTTTTGTTTGAAAATTAGGGTGCTCTTTCGTCAAAATAAGGTGAAAAAATAAATATTTCAAATCAAAAAATTTATAGTGTGTTTGAGACATAAAAAGGCAAGTTTTCACCAAATTTCCTTGACGAAATTTTTTTTTTGGAAAAGAAAAATAAAAAACCAAAACTTGGTTATTTGAATTTTTCACATAAATTTTGGGGTTATGTGAAAAAAGTGTAAATACAAAAGTTGTGAGTAGATCTATTTATTACCTGCCACTTTGACGATTAACTTTTTTCCATAGGACTTGTAGTTTTGCCGGAAATCGAGATAAACCGTTTTTTACCCTTAAAAACTCACCCCCTCCACTTCCCGACCTCAGATCGCCCGTAAATTATTTTTCCTTTCATTTTTGTTATATTCTCTTCCTTTTCCAATGGGTTTCATCCTATTATTTTTTTTTGTTATAAAAATTATCGACACTGGTCTATCACGCTGGGAGGTGTGAAAAGACTCCCAGTCATTCAGATGTTTGTTTCATTTGGCTTTCGAAGTAGCTCACAAACTTACCTCCTTTGTTTTTCTAAGGTGATACATATTTAATAATACTCCACAATATTAACTTGCAGCCATTAGGAATATATTTCCCAACTGTTTTGAAGCATGTATTATATATTTGTGCTTCTTTTGTAATTTTCCTTGTTTTTGTTTGAAAACAAGTAAATGAGGGGAATAAAAGACTAAATACAATTAGAAATGTAATTAATTGTTTACTATAAATTACATGCATAATGATTTAAAAAGGCAGTGCCTCAATAATGAAACTACCCTGTTCAAGAAAACGTTTAGTTTTGTAAAATTAGATAAAAAAAATTGTGCGAGAGACAACAGTAAAAAAAAATTAAGATTAAAATCAATATACTTTTAAACTCATACAAATAACAAAAAGTAGTAGTATCTATCACTAGCTGATATATTTTATCATTATAATGCTTTAAATACTGCTTTGTTACATGTAAGTAACATTATTTATTAAAATAAATGAATGTAAAATACAACATATATATATATATATATATATATATATATATATATATATATATATATATATATATATATATATATATATATATATATATATATATATATATATATATATATATATATATATATATATATATATATATATATATATAATATATATATATATATATAAGTTAAATGCGGTAAAGTAATGATGATAAGTAAAAACAAATATAGTGAAGTTGTATACATCAAACAGACATAATTTAAAAGTAGCACATCCAGAGTCACGGAAGGTACCTCAAAAGAGGTAAATAACTCCTTACTACATAACATATTTGCACAAATATATGGACACACCTATTTTGATCACCTACCAGTTAACATTTTTATTGATATATACTCTTATAATAATATAGCGTTATATATGTTCTTCAGCTACCATTGTTTTGTTTGTGACCTATGTGTTACTTTTAAATATTTTTAATCATAAATACCAAATAAATATATGTATGTATATATAAACTAACACAATAGATAAGTCTTATAACTAGACAATTGATAAACTTGTCAAATATTTAATAGCGACTGTAAATTACAAAGTATTTCACTTTTCTGCAAGATACAGGGAACCTAATCTTAAATTAGGTGTCATTATCATCTAATTCCCCAAATATGTAACTAGAAACTCAGTAAAATGCCCGTGATATGCATATAAAATGAACATTTCTCAGAATATTTACGTTCCTGTCAGATATTTTAGTAATTTTGAAAAGTGAAACATTTTCTGATTTACAAATCAGTATCGTACCATGCTGCAACTTGATTGTTGTCTTGGGGAGGAGTAGGGAGCTGATCAATAGTGTCAAAGTTGAGATCAGGATCGGCACCGGTCACGTCCATAGCATCGATTGCACTGTAGGTTGACCCATTGCCTCCGCCGTGCGAACCGATCTCGAGACCTTGCATGTCTATTGGTATCTGGTCATACCCTGTGCCAAAAAGTTAAAAAATAATTTTTTTTCCACGAAACTACAACCGATAATTATTATGATTTTAAAATCATTTATTGATGATAAATGAAATAACTCAGATGGAGGGTTTAAGTAAAGTTAGAAATTATGTGTGTTACAAACAAATGATGATATGAAGCTTGCATGATTGGATGCCCCATAAAATGTATAGTGAAAAACTATTATATACAAACTGATTTTTTTCAAACTGAAGTTTTCCACTTGTGGAAAAAATCCGCAGCTCTACCCGTGCAAAAATTAATTCAGCAGTCGTGGTAGAGCGATGACAAAAAAAAAACTTCGAAGGCGTCACCGCAAGCGCAACGCCTGTTTAATATACCCTAAGCTGTCCCAATTGAAAGTCTGCCACTGACATGACGTATTTTCTCACTTCTGGTTTTCCGAAAATTAAGGTTTTGTTTCTCAAAGTATGTAAATCTAATATTTTCCATAATCTGACACAATATCTATATATCGAGGTTTTTTGAACCTGTTTAGAAATTATGAGTCCACAATAATAAGAGACCAATTGTCTTCATCTTCGCCAGTGAAATGCTAAAACACTCGGAGTAGTTTCCACAAACACCAAAACACTTTCACTTCGCTCGACGCGCGTTTCGCCAACCAAGTTGGCATCATCCGGAGACGATTAAAACGGTTTTAATCGTCTTCGGATGATGCCAACTTGGTTGGCGAAACGCGCGTCGAGCGAAGTGAAAGTGTTTTGGTGTTTGTGGAAACTACTCCGAGTGTTACAGTTACATCAAAGGTTCCAGCCCTATCCAGTAGTGAAATGCTGTCTATGTCAATCTCTACTATTGTCGACCCGTAGAGGGCCATGCCTTTACTATATAAAATAATGAAAGCAGAGAACTTAACTAAAAAATAGACTGAAAAAAAATTGTTTTTTTAAATAGAATTTTCTTCAATGTTGCTCCATTCCAACAAATTATTCTTTGTAGGTAAGTACACCGGCGAGCAGTTGAAAGTGCACAACTTTTTTCCCTACCCTAAAGAAATCTAACCACCGATAACTACTATACGAGTTATCCTCTTCAAAATGGCCTTACCCTAATATGGACGATGAAAATAAATAAAAATGAAATATCTCCAGAATTTCTTCCTAATAAATCGCGTCAAGTTGGTTCTTCCTTATTCAGATTTCAATATAAAATTAGTTCAGTGTCATATGTGCCCAAAAAAAATAAAGCTGTGATATTATCTACCGTAGATGATAAAGGTGAAATTGACGGTGCAAAAAACAAGCCTAATATTATTGTAGACTATAACAAGACCAAAGGTGGCGTCGATACTGTGGACCAAATGTGTGTCATATTCAACCCAAAGAATTACTAGAATAGCAGTTTTCTTTCGCATCCTTGACATAGCAGGAATAAATTCTGAAATAATTTTTAATAACATGCAAACTGATGAAGAACACTCCTAACACTCGGAGTAGTTTCCACAAACACCAAAACACTTTCACTTCGCTCGACGCGCGTTTCGCCAACCAAGTTGGCATCATCCTAATCAGTAAACAACCTAATTAGTAATGGTCCTTATAAAGAACTTACTAGAAACCCTTTACCAAGAATGACCACTGAAATAAAAAATGTCCTCAAATCATGTAACAACCTTATTACTCCACCTGTTAAGAATAGGTTACGTGTATCTAACCCTACTGTATCTAGATTGTATTGTCTACCAAAAATTCGTAAGCCAGGGAAGTCGGTGCGTCCAATAGTATCGTCTATTGGATCTCCGACTTACCACTTATCAAAATGGTTGACTAAGGAATTTGAAAGTTTGCCCATTGCACAGCCTAGTTTTTCAGTTAAAAATTCGAATGCTTTCATTGATAAGGTCAATAATATTCAATTGCAAGAGGGTGAAATTTCGATTTCCTTTGATGTTTGTTCATTATTTCCGAGTGTACCAATTCCACAGACCTTGGACTATCTTGAGGATTTACTCAAATTAAACAACTATAGAAAAGAAGTAATAGAAGAATATATACACCTTACAAAATTTTGTATGAAACAAAATTGCTTCCGTTTCAATGACAAGTTCTATGAACAACATGAAGGAACCACAATGGGTAACTGTTTATCGCCTTTCATTGCTATGTCTTCATGAGTCGATTTGAAACTGAGCAAAAGAAGAATTCGAGTATTTTCCTAGGATTTGGCTTAGGTATGTGGATGACATTTCTGCCGTGTTTGACACTAAGATTGCGGATGTAGAAAACTTCATTTCCAAATTAAATAGTCGTTTCACTTCTGTAAAGTTTACATATGAACTAGGAAATAATGGAAAACTTCCATTTTTAGATGTATTAGTAATTAAAAATAGTGACAATAGGTTAGAATTTGATATATATAGAAAAGATACCAGTACGATCAGATATATCCCTAATGACTCTCACCACTGCTATCAAAGTAAAATGGCAAGTTTTAATTTTCTTGTCCATCGTTTACTAAGTTTCCCTCTCAGTAATGAGAGGTTTGAAAAAGAAAAAGTATTAATTAAATATATAGCTGTGAGTAATGGTTATCCTAGAGATATAGTTGAAAAACTAAGTAGGAAGCGTAAATTTAAGGACACACTTCGTAATTCTACGACCTTTCAAAAGGATATTCCAAAATATGTATCCATCCCGTACAAACCCCGGTTTACTCGTGGTTTGAGTAAGGTCTTCAAAAACGTGGGTATAACAGCAATTCATTCGTCCAGTAATAAATTACAACAACTTTTAGACAATCCAAAGGATCAAATTGTTCCAAATGAAAGGTCGAAAATATATTGGACAAACGAGACAATCAATTAACACCAGATTTAAAGAGCATATGGCATCTAAAATATGGAAGAACAGATAAGTCTAGTGTTGCACGACATGCTTTTGACAACAATCATAGAAAAGATATTAGTAATTTAAGATTAATTAGAAATGTGACCAATAATAGACAGTTGGATGCAATTGAGAGCATAGAAATTGTAAAATGTAAACGTAGTAAGAATAGCAACAAGGGACCTATACCATATAGCCCGCTTTACGCGTTGCTTAGCAACCGATCATTAAAGCGTGATTAGTCACGCGTAAATTTCACGGTGATATCATTAGTGACGTCACCATGAAAATAGTATAAATATGGTAGATTTTGTAGTTTAAGATTAGTTTTAATCGTCTCCGGATGATGCCAACTTGGTTGGCGAAACGCGCGTCGAGCGAAGAGAAAGTGTTTTGGTGTTTGTGGAAACTACTCAGACTGTTATAGTTACATCAAAGGTTCCAGCCCTATCCAGTAAGAAGACTCCTAGAAGAAAATACCTAAGAGAATTAGGTGTATCCCTAATTGAGGACCATATGAAAGAACAAGCTAAAATAAATACACTGCCAAGGGATATGAGAATTTCTTTCGCAATACCGGGTTCTAGAGGAAGAACATCACGTCGAAAATCAAAATCGCAGTGGTCGTTGTCATATATTATGCAGTGCACATAAAAATAATAAGACTAGTTTGCTGTGAGTCATGTCATCAATTTGTTTGCAAAAGACAAAGCATCAAAACAGTTCAGTGTAATACTTGCCTACACCCCCCAATGGAGGAAGACTGATTATAAAGCTGCTGTCAGCATCAGAATTTTGGTTTCTTTCTTATGTCGAATGTTGTTCATTTTATTAATAAATGCTATTACAAGAAACTATTCTCTTTCATTACCACATAATACGCAACAAATAACTTGATCTTAATCACTTTACTCTCATTGTGTATTTGCGGCATTCAGTACCGCAGCGCACCCGGTCGTGTGATTTCATTCACCATGCCTACCGGGGGTTAAAGTTAAAGGAAACATAGTTTTTGTATATGGCAACATATCGTCTATATTTTCCTCCTCATTGGCCTTTCGGGAATATATGAGAAATATAATATTTTATCCAAAATCAAAATCTATATATAATTTTGATTAGACTACACCTTTGGATATTTAATATAAGTGTGTCAAATAATTTTCTATTTTTTTTTCTATATTACCTTTTCCAGTTAACGATAAAAATTAATTTTTTAGCGTTTTATTTGTTTAAAACTTATTTTTTAGCGTTTCATATATTTTTACCATGAATCTGTAAATGACATAAAATATTAAAAAAATGAGAAGTATATGGGTTATTTGTTAGCTTACCTAAATTCTGGGATTATTTGCAATCAAAATAGTATCAAAACAATAAAAAAGATAAATAATTCATTCTTTAAAATGTTACTAGAAATGTGCATCCACTCACAAGAAAGCATGCTTCTAACCTACTACAAATCACAAACATGCTACGTACAATTCACCTTAAGTGTTAGATGTTAGAGGGAATAATCCTTAAAATCCATCTAAGTAAAAAAAAATAAAAGTAAATAAATATTGTATATATTGGCATTATCAATTTATATGACAATTATAATTATGTTCTGACATTATGGTGTTGGTATATTAAATAAAATACCACACAATTGTTTTAATTTTAATATTTAAGATTTTTTTGTCAACATATTGTGTAAATAAAAAGGAAATTAATAAAATCTAGAAACAATTATTAATCGAGGAATTAAAGCAATGAACTTCCGATTTCTTGAGCAGTAAGATGGATCTTCATGTGGCTTTGCGCGCTCGGTTCGTGATAGCGTCTATAAACGTTGTGAACTAAATTGATCATTTTTGAAAAAAATAAATTTGAAAAAAATAAATTTTTAGAACACATTTTTGCATATAAAAATATGCATTTTAGAAGTACATCTCGAAATGAAAATAAATAAAAAATGTACAACTCTGTGAATATTGATGGAAATAAGTCGAGTTTTGCTACTCGGGCGTTTTTAGGGTCACTGCACCCCATTATCACAACGACAACAGTCTCCGAGGTACCTGATGCCCAGAGGGAACAGTATGAACGTCATCTCCTAGAGTTTTATGGGAATTCATAACATAAAGTAAAAACTCGTTACTTACTCGTAGGTTTTGGGGTCATGTCTTTTGACGACGTTCATACAATACACTTCGGAGACCATTGCCATCATATTTGTGTTCAGCGACCCCAAAAACCCACGAGTAGGAAAACTGGACTCATTTCTCTCAATATTTGCCGAGTTGTAAATTTTTTATTCATTGTCTCTTCGAGATGCACTTCTAAAATGCAAAAATACATTTTTTCAAAAGAAATTGATCAATGTAGTTCACAAAGTTTCTAGACGCTCTTACGAATCAAACGTACAAAACCGCTTTAAGATCGATCTTACTGCTCAAAAAATACATAAAATAAAAAATAGCAGTTTTTAGTGCTCTATATCCTCGACTATAAAATTACTTTACTAAAACATTTTACATTTAATAAAAGGCTTATGTTCGCTCACTTGTAACAAGAAGATGAGATGCATGTTAATAAAGAGAGAAGAGAAGGAAAGATTTTTGAGTTTGTGAATTTCAAAAGTGATTTTCAAAATACTACATACATTTTGTAACTGTTTTTTTAATAATCCAATTTTTATATTGTATAATAATTTTGAAAATGTCCATTCAAGTTTCTATTATTTCATGCTGATGAACTATAAAAATGATCAAGTAGAGGTAAATTGAAATGAAAAGACACCAGGAAGTGACGCA
>CAXKVY010006039.1:0-23916 GCA_964058915.1 Tetropium fuscum
ATTCAGAAGAAGAATCAAATAATGAAGATAAGGACGATGAAGACGCCGATGAGAATGTAGAAGGCAACGACATTTGTCTCGTTTGTGGTGAATTCGGGAAGAATAACGAAATATGGGTGAGATGCGTTTACTGCGGAAATTGGGCGCACAAAGCTTGCGCGGATGTGGCCAAAAAAGATGTTTATATATGCGACCATTGTATTTAAATGGACTATGGGGTAATAAAGGCCGTCTGTCACCATTACTCCAGCATGGTGGGGTAATGGGAGCCACGTAGTGATTTTTTAAAAAAATTGTAAAATTTTATGTTTTGTTCTTTGTTTTTTTTTTTACATGAAATATTAAAGAGTAGCGTTTGTATTCATCAACTGTGATTTTTTTTCACTATTTCACCAAAAATAACTATTTTAAGAGCAAAAATGCTTAGAGGGCCCCCATTCCCCCGACTTCCCCTACGTTATGCCTATGGACAAAAATATTTTCCGACGCCTTTGTATTCGTTCGCGACAAATCTGGTATATACCGTTGCACTAAGGACATCATGAAGTTATTTTCCTAAAAATATTAAATGTTCAACGTAGGACTTAGTTTTGACTGTTTGTTCAAATATTTCTAACACACTGTATAATGGACACGCATTGTCTGGAACAGTGTTCATTGCATTAGGCATGTTTTTTCTTTCAACTTCTATCAAATAAGTATGTATTATGCGATGGATTTTACTTGGATTTTTTATAATCGTAATGTTATTAAACATATTGTTTGAGAAAATTCATATTAACTCTTATTTAGGGCCTTATATAAGTCTGTACAAAATTTCAATCTCAAAATATCTTGTTACTGCTAAAATATTTAAATTTTTTATATTGCCAAACAGTATTTATTTGATCGACTGTAAATAAATGAATCTGGGCTAAAAGTAAATCTAAATCTGAAGCTAACTTCAGGGACGTCTATTCGACGTAATTTTATAATTTGGAGGAAATTTACGAGGCTCTTCGTCCGTATTGTTATGTCTTTTATTATACTTTCAATAAAAGTCATTAATAAACAACTTAAAACTTAGGTAGGTAGGTATAGTGGAGTGTAGTTTTAAATTTCCGAGTGTCACAATTCAGGCGGCTGGCGGCAAAGAGTAAAGGATAAACAGACAACTATAAAAAGCTTTTGATGTTAGCCGACTGTATACTGAAAACAAATTGTGACACTCGGTAAACTAAAACTCCAGTCCACTATACATAGTTTATTAAGAAAATACGTCGGATTTTACATTAATTAGTCAAAACCTATTTGTCAACTGCCAGTGTTACCACCAGTATTACATACCACGACAGTATATTGTTAATTTCTAAATAGCAATAAATTTTTAGATTATATACGACACTTAGGAAGATACAAGCGACGACGCTACCTGCGGTTACGTATCACGCGAGTGATTAATCGGACAAATTTCCTTTTCAAATGATACCGTGTGCACATCGGTAATTTTATCGAAGCGCGCTTTCAGTGCAGAGAGAAATCAATGCTGATAAATCGAACTACCACTACCGTATATGAATTATTATGGTAAATTATTTACAGAAGACAAATTTGGGTTACTACAAAAATGCAGGAAGTACCGCAAGTCCTGCGAGAAGTTTTTTAACGATAAATTTGGATTTATGTAGATGCATATTTTTTATTGCTGAGGAATATTAATTCTGGTACCTACGTACAATTTTCTCTTTTTATAATAATTGTAAGTTCCTTATGTCCTTATCCCGTCGGTCACATTAAGGTATTGTGAAATTTTAATTAATTGAGAAAGTATTTGCCTCTTGTTTCCTTAATAACAACGGCGATATCTTACAGTAACAATATTTTTCACCTACTAAAAAGAAGTAGGTACAAACAAAATAACTGGAAAACAAAAACATTCAATTTTAAAATCAATTCAATGTCAAAATTGTCAGAACGTTTTATTTGAGGCCTCAAGTAGGAACGAAATGTTCAAACAATCTAAGATTTGGTAGTAAAATCGCCAAACTATATAAAATATATACACCTATCTCAAGAATAACAAATCTCTTGTTAAAAAAAATATTGTTTTGGGGTAAGTGGGAAACTTTTCCACCTATGCGAGGCTTGATGTAGTGGTTGTCATTAAAGTATTTTAAAATATATAAACGTTAACGGAAGCCCTAGTTATTCTTCTTTCAGTGTGTAGGTACATTCTATTTCATGAAATTTCTATCTTAATCCAATAAAATGGTAAATAAACACACAAATTTCATTATCAATTGCGCACATTTCCCCGCCCTGATGCGAAACAATAGGGAACATGACAATAGGGACATAGCGTAACGTTGTAATAAAACGTGTACTTCGAAAGAAAACAAGATTTCTAATTCCGCGCGATCAGTATGAAGGATCCAAACAGCGATAAAATTGGGGCGGCCCGAAACTAGCTGTGACGTCACAAACTACAATATTCGGTAGGCGTTGCGCCGGAAAGCAGCCGAATGAAGTATGAAATCAAGCGGTCGACATGGCTGGGGCGTCATGACTTGTCCATGTACTAGTTTGAAACGGTTCGCTCGCGCGCCAGACTTATAACAAATTTATTATTAGGAATTAAGGCGTCATATTTTGCATATCTTATTTTTCAGTATGGTAGAACATTCTTATGCAATAAAAATAATGGGAATGATCCCTATTCACGTACAATGGACAACAGTGCGCTGAGTCTCAAAAAATACAAATTTTTATTATTTCTAAAGAATTTGGGATTCAACCACTTACAGTTCATTCAATATGTATGTATAGTTAACTGACCCCATATAAGATACCGCGCAGTTGCCACATGTAATTCTCAATTTTCTCAGTATTCAATTAAAATATCAAATTCCACAATATTATATTAAAGTTGTATATATTATTTATGAATCTTATTAAATAATAATTGTGTACACAATAATATATTATAGGCCAAGATGTTAAGTTTTTACATTTATTTCCGTCTACTTTAAATATGACAATTACGTAAACATCTATTTTTATAGTTAAAAGCGGCATCGCCGATCCACGACCTTTCCAATAACGAATATTCGAGCAGTATATCTCTTTTTAACTTATTGGAATCGTATCTCTCGGATCGGGATCGGATTCTCGGATCGAATAGGATCAGGTTCGCATATCTTACAGTGGCGTGTTCGCGGGAATTGCTAATATATTATTTATATACCTACCTATGTAGGTATACATCGCTACGAGAGTTGAAATAAAAGAGTATGGCGGTTAGCAAACATGTTTGTTCGTTTCGTATGAAACCTGAAAAACGTAGATTTCCACCAGACCTCTCTTTATTTACGAGATAGGATAGGCATGTTAAAAAAATTTAAGGAAAATATTATTTGACGGCCAGAGCCGACTTTAACAAAAAAAAAGTTGATTTATGTGCTGCTCGAAGTAGGTACTGACGTGTACTGAGGTAGGTAGGTACCTATTACATCCTCCACTTAAGACATTTCTCAAATAATTTAATCCAAAAAAGATTCCAGTGCTTGAGGCCGCTAGGTTATAAATGCCAAATGCAACGATATAAGTTAGGTTTTTTATTGGGATTTACAAAACTGAAAACGCTCTCTGGTTTATTACATAAGTAGGTACCTACACAAAAGAAAGGAAAATTTTCAATGACTGTAAAATACCTCAAGGTCAGTTTCTAATTTTGATTGGCTGTAAAAAGTGTGTGTATTGGAAATCGCTTTGCGATGAGAAGCTGCTAGGTAGGTATGTATTGCATTTGTAATGATTTTTAAAAATGTGTTGAATTTAGTCTCGGTTTAGTTATGTAGGTACCTATTAACAAACAAGCTCTGATCTTTGTCAAAGCTTGTCTGTTAATAATCTTTGTCTTTGTTGAGTGTTAACGATTTGGTAGATTAGGTAGGTACCTACTTACACAATAAATATGATTGTATTTCAATCGCAAGTATATTTATTTTATTTTTCCGTTTTAAAGTTTATTTTTCTCGACTACTTAGCTGTTTTGTACATATTTATTTTTGTTACTTGTGGGAAATATGGCTACTGGCGAACCACCCACTAAAAAATGGTAACGCGCTGAAAGCAATACTTCATGAGTGGTGTGGAAACTTGCATTCAATCTCAGCTGTGGTGTTGAAAATATGCATATAAAAACCTTCTACTTTCACCCCCTTAAGAAAAAAATGTCTACGCCAATGAAAAACATTGTGTAGGTCAGGGTTACCGGTCGTTCAACTATACAAACATATTGTACGAACTGTAAGATCCTTAAATAATTCTTCATGTTTCACAAATTTATCTTCTAATGTTTGTATACTTGTATAGCCTTATCCTAAATAATGTTGTAAATACCTACTTCCAATCTGTTTTTTGAATCAGAAAAGGAACGTCAGCAGTAGTTTCACCTGGCATTTTAATTTTTTTTGGAACTAAAACAGGAAAACTGATGGCTAGGAATCTCATTTTCTATATCATCTTCGACCTATCTGTTGCTGTTGTTATTTGACGAATCTCTTGTTGTAGAACCCTAATATTAGAACACCCTATTGAATAATTTCATGACCAAATTCTTGCAAAATGCCAATTTTTATGAAGGACCATGTATGTCTTTCCTATATTTTGTTTTTTAATTCATGTCTTTAGATTGGTGCATTTTCAGACCAAACTGAACCTGTCACTAACAGTTTACTTTAAGAAATATTATTTTTTTGATAAGGTGGCTTTTCTCGTTGTTGCGCTAATGTCAGTTTAACAGGCTTTTGGGCAAGACATGTACTCCTACCATGGTTTTAAATGCGCCGTTGCTCTCGTCGAAGTTCTACTATCAACAGAGTAGTAGAACGCTTAGAGAATAAGCGCAGGGCAGAAAATGGTAGAAAATCAAAAACTACTGCTATTGATGAGAGATTTCTTCACGTACAAACATTGCGGGATCGCCATTTAGTCATTTTATCTACAATTTGCTCAAAAAATTATGAGAAGTGAACTTCTCTAAATGCATAATGATCAATGTTGATTGATCGCTGATCGCTGATCGCAAATATTAAAACTGTGTACATGGCATAAGATCTGCCAAGGAGGACCAGTTAGCTTCCCAAGAATATATTTAGATTGCCTTAGAATGTCCTCCTTCTTGAAAACAAGCATCTCGAATATAGGTATACCTACACAGGTGTTACATGCCAAATTATTTATTGGTATTAATTATTGGAATATTTTTTTTTAAATTGCAGGTATCATTAAAATGATTCCCATACTGAATTTTTTGGTACACTATAAATATATTGTATGCCTCAATTAATTTAAGACAGTTGAATCGAGCCATGACCTGCTTTGTGCAAAAATACATTTCAAAATAACTCCACAAACACAAACCATAATAAAACAGTAATAGGTATAAGTAAATATGGTAATGAATAGCCTGGAGTCCGGTAAATATAATTCCCATGGTAACAATGAGAAGCGAGTTACATTTAGCAACATTTTAATAACCAACCAATTTTATTACGATAATACGATAACAAGACAATTCTGTTTCACATTAGTTTGTTGCATGAATTAAAATTAGTAAAATGAGATAAGTAAGATCGCGCATTGTTGGTCTGGATTTCGAAACTAATCCGCTGGTTCGCGGGAAATAAGACGATTGTTTCGTATGGGTTTTACGTTTTACAATTATTATCATGACTATCTGTAACTAGTTGTTCGCATTGTTTTACATGGGCGTTAGAGAATCCGACGGTGTCATTATTACTGCTAGGAAACGTATAGATTTTACCTCGTAAATTGCATCAAAACAAATGAAATATTTGGAAGACTCATTAAATCTACACTGCTTGCCAATAGGTTGGAATAATTCAAAATTTTAATGTAATTTTGGATGCATATATCTCCTGAATAATATGGAATATCAGAATGCGGTTTTCAGCACGTTATTCGAAATTTCATTGGTAATAAATGGTCTGAATATCATATTATTTAGAACACATAGGTACCTATGCATCCAAAATTACATTAAAATTTTGAATTATTCCAATCTATTGGCCAGCAGTGTAGTAAAAAAAGTAATAGCTATATTTCTCTTGAAATATTTTTCACCCGCTCCGATATCGTAATATCCTTTAAAAACAATCCAAAGCAAACGATTTATTTTGTCGATTTTCGCATCCCGTGTGATAAATACAACGCTTGAGGAATTTTTATATGCAATTATACCCTGAGAAAAGAAAGTAAGCCGTTAACAGTTGCAAATAATGAATGCACATGTAAATCTAATTACGGATAGAACTTGGAAGACCACGTTTCTATTAGCCAACTCAGATGTGAAGATTTAGCTATGAGTCTATTAATTGTTATTGCTAATGATAATAACGAATGTGGTGAACTAATATATAGCGTTTACATTTGCGGAAATTATCTACTGCAATCGTTCTAAAATTTAAATAAACAACATAATTGATATATTATATAATTAAATGCTATGTTAATATCGTGCATGCCCTCCTCTACTTTGCATTACCGTATTCATGCGCTTTTTGGCATGCTAAATATACAATTTTCATTAATATCCTAATATTCTCCCACTCTATAATCCAACAGTTGATTGTTGCTTATAAAATGCTCTAGGGGACTTAAATCGGGACTGAAATGTGGAACAGAATATCAATAGAATCCAACTAGTAGGTTACAAAAGGAACAAATTGTATTACATGTTCAAGTACGATGCTTTCCAAACAGGATCACTTCGTCAAACATGCTCACGTCCATCTGGAGAACTAACCCGCGTTTCATTAGAGAATAAAACGAGTTCCGCCGTGGCGGAACGGGAAGAAATCCTAGTAGGTCCGACGCGACGGGCGAATGAAGCATCATAACATACTATAAATATATGATAGTTACAGCCACAAAACATTCTTGCAATACATTTTCCAAAATAAAACAAAAATATTGGTTTTTATAAGTACCTATATTTATTGGACACCCGAAATAATAATAATAATAATAACGTTTATTTGCATAAATAGTAGATTATAAAACATGAACAATGTATACCTATAGGTATAAATGTTAGACAGTATTAATAACTAGCTAAATTTGAAAACAAACAATTTAAATTCATAATAATACGCAACAATAATAAAGTACAGTAAACACATAAACACAAGTTGCACATAAACAAATATACTCAATAAGTGACAACACTTGTTTTGAGTTAAGAGGAACAAAGATTATGAAACACGGTTAAAAATCAATATAAGATGAATAATATAATATACTACTAGTATGAATCACAATATAGGGTCACGAGTATTTACGAGTTACGAGTGGTTACAAGTAGTACGAGTATATACGAGTAGTTAGTACAAAAAATCTCAATGTTTCAGTTATAAAGATTATAAGGTAGTATAAGTTCCTGTATAATTTCGACAGGAACTGTGTTATAAATTTTAGGAGCTAGATATTCATAAGATCGTTGTCCAATCGATGTTAACATCAAAGGTATCGTATGGATGTGTTTTTGTTTAGTATTGTAGGTATGACCCGGCAATGATGTTATGTTATTTTTTACCCGGTGATACTTTATGTTGAGATTGTAATAGTACAATTGTCTAATATCAAAAACATGTACCTCTTTATATAACAGATCACTATATAGGGTGTGTTAAGTCTTTATGTAGTAATATTCTCAAGAATCTTTCCTGAATAATTTCCAGAGGACGTAAATGAGGACGTAAAGTGCACTGCCCCACGGTAATATACTGTAGCGTAAATGGCTTTCCACCAAGGCATGATAAAGTATTCTTAGTTGTTGTAAGTTAAAGATATTTCGTAAGTATTTAAATCTATAGAGTATCGTCTGTTGTTTTCTTATAGTATATTTTATATGTTTATCCCATCGTAAGTGCCTGTCAATGACAATTCCTAAATATTTAATTTCTGTTGAGGACATGATGATATCTTCCTTCTTATGAATTTCAATTTTTATGTGTGAAAATGGAGGAAGACCAGAAGCGTAGCAGCTAAATGGTAAGTAGTTAGTTTTTACGAAATTTATTGTTAGTAGCTTGTGATCGAACCAGTTTTTAATATCCGTTTTTAAGTCCTTTTCAACATTTATTTTTAATTCTTCCCATGAGTTGGCTTTGAAAAATATTGCAGTGTCATCCGCAAATCCTATAACATCTGCTCTACACAAGGATAGAGAGAATAGGTCATTTATATAGATAGAGAACAAAACCGGACCCAACACTGTACCTTGTGGCACTCCATATTCTACAGGTAGTGTATCACCTATTACATTATTTACTTTCACGCTCTGATGTCTGTTGGTTAGGTGGTAACTTTGAAACAGTTTTAAACTATTACGTCTGATCCAATGTCATCAAGATCAAGTGATTGTAAAAGTAAAGAGTGACTAACTGTATCAAACGCTTTTGATAAGTCAAAATGAAATAAATATTAACAAAATAAAACAAAATATGAATGAATTAATATACAGGGTGGGACAATAGTGCGTCGGACTTCGATATTTCGAGTTCTATGATAGCTATAGAAACTTTAAAAAAATGCAAGTCAACTAAATAAAAAAGTCTATAACTGAAAATTCATATTGTAAAATTCCAACTAGGTATTTTAAATTCAATACAAATTACATGACAATTTATACTAAACTGACTTTATACTTCTTGAATTTGACACTTATTTATTTATAAAACGAAATTGGTTGCCAGTAGCGATTTTGTAAGTACTTCCCTGTACTTACAAAAAATGTTTATTTTTCATTTCTACATTACATAGTTGAAAATATACAGGGTGTTCCAGTTGAAAAAATTGAGAAGATCAATTTAAAAAGTTCTTAATTGAAAAATAAACACTTATTTACTTATAAAACTAAAATGGCCGCAATTAGCCATAGGGAAGTAAGTACTTACAAAAAATGTTCGTTTTTCATTTCTACATCACATAGTTGAAAAATATACAGGGAGTTCCATTTGAAAAAGTTGAGAAAATTCAATTTAAAAAGTTCTTAAGTGAAAAATAATTTTTGGCCACCCTGTACATTTTTAGGAAATGAAAATGATTCAAAAACGTTAATTAGATGTCTCGTAACTGGCATTCACATAAGTTTTTCTTAAAACCCATAATTGTGACTGTAGTGATTTTTTAAAATCCATCTGCAAATTGCATGATTTCAACAAAAAAATTCATTACATCCTAGTGGTTGGGAGATAGTCAATAATAATATAGGAGTGAAAGGACTAGAAAGGGGCTTTAAAAAATGTACTAATATACATAGCCTTTCATTTAAGAAAAAGGCACTTGGTCCTATAATTTTTTCTTGGTTCGCCCTTTATGTTCGAATATAATTTCCAGTCATAGATATTGCGTCAATATTTAACCCTTACAAATTTTTCGACCCAACATTTTAAAGGAAACTACTTGTCTATTTTTTTTTTCTATAAAGCAATGCCTATATCGACCCAAAAAAAGTTATGTAAAAAAAAGCAACAAAAAAAATATCAATCGAAATTTTGTTTTAACATTTTTTCTTTTTGTTTTAACATTTTCGACATAATTTTTTATTTTTTTTTTAAATACGCCAGTAGAGGGAAATTAAATTCTCTACAAAAAGTTTCATATAAAGTATATTAAAATTTTGCTTCACTTGAGAAATGCAGTGGTGTCAAAATAATGCGGATCAATTAAAACCGGATCGATCCAGATCAATAATTCGAATTTTCAAGGTATTTTTGTAAAAAATATATGTAGGTCTGTACAGTATGTATTTAAATAAACTATTTAAGTAAATGCAATATTTAGACTATACACAAAATTTGAAAAATAAAAAGCGTATTCTATAATTTATTTTTATTTATGTTTTATTCATTTTTTAATTTTTTAATTTGCTTTCTTTTAATTTATTTTTTAAATTTATTTTTACTTTTTTTTTAATATATTTATTTAATTTTATCGGCATTTTCCTTATGTCGCTGATTGTTGAGGTCCCTACTGAATATTAAAGGGCTAAAGATCGGCCAGAAATACCGCTCTCTAACGTGTCATAAATCGTCGACTTTTCCTTAAGCATCAAAGTTTTCCGAACCCGTTTGATAAGTCCTATATAGCTTGGCCCTTTAGAAACTAAATACTACTGTGGCATGCACGTGTTCGAAAGCATATATAAAAAACAGGCAAAAACTTGCTTAAAGTATAAAATATGTAGCCAAGTGGTTGAATCCCGATTACCGAGGCAAGCAAAATCCGGATTCCTAAGTATCTCTATGAGGCAGAAAAACGATCCTTATTACTGAAAAATCCGGTGTACTCTATCTCCAATTCCACCGCGTTTTTTTCTTCTTAAATGGCCCATTGTCTGATTCCTTAAATAAAAAACCGTGAACGTCTTA
The DNA here is from genome assembly GCA_964058915.1 of Tetropium fuscum. Taxonomy (NCBI): domain Eukaryota; kingdom Metazoa; phylum Arthropoda; class Insecta; order Coleoptera; family Cerambycidae; genus Tetropium; species Tetropium fuscum. Next base: position 10,437 of record CAXKVY010006039.1, read on the forward strand.
GTTCCTTAGTGCCCCGTTTTTTAGGGCCTACCAATAGCCTATACCCACTAGAAGCCATCCATTAGTAATTTTCCTTGCAGTGTGCTTATGCGGTTACTCTTCAGCAGTGAAGCAATCATTATCTAAATTTCCTAGAAACTTAAAATTATATTGTTCAACCGCGTTTCACAACCGTTACAATTTTGAATGTAGATGTAGTATGTGAACAGTAGTTGCAACCATATGTTTTACTGACCTTGCGTTCGCAATAAGTCATCTCGTAAGAGGAAAGTATATGACCTGCCGAGGTGAAGATTTGCTGTTGAAACAGTGCTGGTCCATTATTTATTGTTATAATGGGTACGAGTTTTTTAATGCCATTATGCCACACGGTGAACTAGCTAGACATTTTTATTGATTTGTCCCATCATGCTATTTGTCCATTAAAGTATAAAAGCTTATATAATAGCGTTGGAAGAAAGGCAAATACTTTTGGAGTAGGTATAGCCTTTCTAATCGACTGAATCTGTGTTGTATGTAAATGCACTGCTCACCCAGATGGAAATGTTTATCAATCCATAAACCGTATATGGTAGCCTGCATTATCTTCAGATTCGAACCTGATTGATCTAATTTGAAATGATGCAGAAAATATCGATATTCGACACAATATTTTGGACACCCTGTATAAAAAATGTCATTCTAACCAAGGAATAATCAATACAATGTCAAGAGTGTCTTTCACTGAATTCAGTGCTTACGGGAAAAATACAATGCGACAGACGTAAGCGGACAGTGTTCGAAACTCTAAAATTAAGTATTGTATCTTTAGATTTCGCAATTTTTAATTTTTATCAACAGATGGGTTATTCAACCGATGTTACTTCAGTCTTCAATACTTCAGTGTTACTCCATTCCGCATTTAAGAAATCAGGAAAGTCTCAGTTGAAGTTCCACAAGGTACGGTGTTAGGTTCAATACTTTTCTAGTATACGTATTAGCCGCATAATTTTTATTGTTATCTCATCTCCTATGCAGATGATACTGTCATTATATACACAGGTACCTGCAGGGATGTATATATAAGACTAGAACAAGAACAACATACAAAAACATATAAATATGGTTAAATTATTTAATCTACTCACTTTAAATATTTCTAAAACTAAATTTTTAACTTTCATACTTTTCAGCACTTAAGATAGAAAGAAAATGTCTACTTCATCATAAAAAGGCGTTGACAGCTCATTTATAAATTTTACACTCTAAGAGAAATGTTAACACAAAAAAAGAAGCTCACCCTATACTATTTCCTATAGTACATGGAAATCGTACCAAACAAGGGGTGCCTTGCATCAAATGAGGTAGCTCTGATTTTTTATATGTTGTACGTGATGAAATGGTAATGTCAAATCCAATTTTTCCACCTGGGAAGCCCTCCGGATCATTGTTAAATACCCTGCTGGCTGCTGGCCAATGGGTTGGAAAATTTTAATGTAATTTTGGATGCATATCTGAATAATATGGAATATCAAAGTACAGTTTTCAGGACGTTTTTGTAAATTTCTATGGTAATATATGGCCTAAATATCATGTTTCTATCGTGCCCAAAAACTAATATACGGGGTGTAAACTAAACCCCTCCAACAAATCAAAATTTCATTCTTACCGAGAATTTAAGAAAACCAAAATCGAGATAAAATTTTCATACCAGGGTAGCCTATAGACCATTTAAAAAAAATGAATTTTGCCGTTTTTTGATATCTCGCTTATTTTCGAATATACGGGCGTTTTATTGAAATTAGGAAATTTTTTGAAAATATGTTTTGAAAAAATTTTTTTTGCCGAAAATAAACGCCAAAAATTCGTTTTTAGGCAAAATTTTCTTTTTTTGCCTATAACTTTTTTTTAAGCCAGAGGGAGTTATAGGCATTGTTTCATAGAAAAAAAAGTAGACAACATTTCCTTTAAAATGATGAGTCGAAAATTTTGGGTTAAAAATTGACCGATATATGGCCACTCGAACATAGCTTTTTCATAAATAAAAGGCCATACGGCTACGAACACGTGGACACGTTTTTACGTGACAATGTAACTGAAGAAGAAATAAGTTCTTCATCAGAATAAATTGCAGCTGGTTTGGCTGAAGAAACTCCTTAAATGAACTGGGGACAATGACCTCCTGTATATGTCCTGAGAAAATACCTCCTGTATATGTGCCACTAATTTTTCAATGTGTTGATGAACTTCAGTGACCATCAGCTGATCATATTTTGTGTCTGGGTAGGAATTAAGCTGTATATATATATATATATATATATATATATATATATATATATATATATATATATATATATATATATATATATATATATATATATATATACATATATATATATATATATATATATATATATATATATATATATATATATATATATATATATATATATATATATATATATATATATATATATATATATATATATATATATATATATATATATATATATATATATATATATATATATATATATATATATATATATATATATATATATTGCTAATAATAATATAATTAGAGATGATTTGTGAGTGATTCTAACACACTGTAATGTAGCATAGTGTTTTTGAGTTCCACTGAATATTTTTGCCACAGAAGAATTGCGTAAGAATGCAAACACAATAAAGTTAGTAGGTACGTTAGTGAAATTCCCAAATTATAATTTACCAGCACTAATAGACTAATATATACCTAACAAATAAAATAAATAAAAGATAAAAGTAAAACTTGTTGTTGACAGTTTCTTTTATACCTACTCGCCCAGCAAAATTCGTTTTCTGCCATGGGAACGATAATTAGAAATGTACATGAGGTATTCTTTATATACTGATTATAACAATTTACAAGATCCTCAAACTATGAAATATACACTAGTAGGTATATAATATGTAACTTTCATCTGTAAATTAAAATAACGTATATCGATATAGGCACAACGACACGAGAATCTTTCAAGACACGAAATACAAGATAACGAAAATGTTACTAATAGTTGACATGCAAAACTTGTAAAAACCGCTATTTAACAATTTTGACATTCGATAGTTATACGTATGGATAAAAACAAAATAAGTTACAAATCGATATTAATAATTATAAGGATCCAAAAGATAATTGGTCAAAATTTTATCTATATTTTATACATGTATACAGGGTGTCCCACGGTGACGAGACATTAGACATATTTCAAGGACTACTCCGATTTTAATTTGGAAAATTTGGGCAATAGTGTTGTCGGACATGCCCTTCTCAACTAAAACAACGGCGTCCATCTAACTCTCCCGTTGATACCGAAAGTTGTCGTCATCTTCGTTATTTTAAATGGAACACCAGAAAACAAATTAAAAAAAAATGTTAAACAGAATTTCCATGCTCTCTTTTGGCTGGCACTGCCTGAATGGTGATTGCTTCAATGCAGATACCTTCCAGACGTTTTCGCAACACATCAAGTAATTCAGAAAATCGGGACCACACGCAGACGAAAACATTTGCAGGTTATCTCCTGCAAAAAATACCCATTGATAGACTTTGCATTTCTAAAAATGATAAAAGAAGTAACGCGCCATTACAGATAGCAGCCAGTATGTTGTATCAATAATGTTCGATCTCTCAAAGGCTTTTGAAACTGTAAAAATTACTTGGTACAAAAAACCCTACAGTATGGGAATAAGAGGTGATCTATTATCGTGATAAACTATTATATTGAAGGGAGAACGCTAAAGGTTGAACTTATCATGTTATTATGAATATCATGTTTGGAATTCCTCAAGGATCTGTTTTAGGGCCATTACTCTTTATTTTATACAGTAACAACGTCTCAAATTATGTAACAACTGATCTTGTATATAACTGTAACCTTGTACTGAACACCATTGAAAAACTATATATAGATATAGGTTAAAATACCATCGAGCAAACATATTGAGCATGTATGTTCTCAGCTTTACAAAGAAAAATATCGAACTTATTTAGAGAGACACAAACGTTTGCAAATATATTATAACTCGATTAATATTTTTTTAATCTACAGTTTAACGGACAACATTATTATTTTGTTCGAACTGTAAAAACTGCCTACTAAACACATTTCAATTCTGAAATAATAAATCAAAAAACAATTGCCAATGCTAGAATAATGCACAATAATATTCAAAAGTATAAGATACTATGCTTCTAAAATTGATATATTCTGAGAAAATTTAAAAAAACTGATTTAAAACATTTATTTTTTATTTTAACGATATGTTTTTATTTAATTAATTTAACACAATAAACAAAAATCTAAACAATAACAAAAAAAAATTATTACAAAACACGTTCGAATTGTTGTATATTTACTTCGAGACATTTAAAAATTCTTTCCTGGACGAAAAAAAAAGTGCTTCGAGGATTTGTGCACGACGAAAATCTGTAAATCTTCAATACTCTGCACTGGTGTTTTATAAGCACGGGATTTTAAAGTTCCAAAATGAAAAAATCTAAGGGCGTTAGATCAGGAGATAGAGCCGGCCAATCCCATGGTCCTAAGCGCCGTAACCAGCCGTAACCGCCGTAACCAGCGATCATCAAACATGTCGAAGCACCATCCAATTGGTACCAACATTTCGGCAACTGGTTCAAGGGCAGGTTCTCCAAGAATTCCTCAACGGTACCGTGTAATAGTTCTACGTACTTAGCGCCATTTATATTTTCCCGGTACATCGTGAAACTTAATTTGTCTTCTTTCAGCAAACAGAACACATTAATCTGAAAATTTTTGTTGGAAATTTCCGCGTATTCACTGTCTCTTCTCTATTAAATTTGTCTTCATCGCTCCAAATAATATCGCGCAAAAAATTGGGGTTTTCTTCAATTTTAACTAACAATGCTTTTGACTTAATTTTAATTTTTTTCAGAAACTCTTCTGACTGATTGATAACCCTTTAAAATGTTAAGAATATGGCAAAAAATTACTAATTTATATCAATTAGTTTTGAAGATAACCACAATAAAGGAAGACGCTAAATGCTAGAAATTAAAAAAAATCATAACTATATAACTCAAAAACAGTTGGGAATCAAGATAGGGTTGTATTATCAAACTTACCTTTAATATCGATGAAGAATCTAAAAACGTAAAAAAATGGGGTGGTTTCATTTAAAATAACAAAGTTATAACCGGAAGTGATAGAAATTCAAAGCGATAGGTATTCAAATTCAGTCCGGAAATATGCCTAGAGGGTAGGTTGACAAAGATCACCCTGTATACCAAAACTACATAAATCAAATATTCCATTAAGACCTATTGTTTCATTCAAAACATTTATAGAGACAAGAAAATTTAATAACCAAGAAAAAATTTTCTCTTCAGATATAATTTCATTATATACCAATATACCAATAGACCTTGTCAAAAATATAACAAACGTTGGAACGAAATGAAAAATTATACTTCTTTACCAATAGAAGAGTTCTTATATGGCTTAGAACTCACATTAAATTGCACATTTTTTCAATGAAATAATACATATTACAAACAAACATATGACTGAGCAATGGGTTCACCAATATCAAGTACAATCGCAGAATTAGTACTAGAAGATTTAGAAAAAAACATAATTCCAACATTAAACTATAAAATACCATTTTTCAACTGTTATGTTGATGATGGCATAACTACATTTCCAACTGAACATAAAAATTCGATTCTAAATAAATTTAATAGTTACCATCCAAAAATACAATTTACAATTGAAAACGAATCAGAAAATAACATAAATTTCTTAGACTGAACTCTTTTAAATAATAAAACTGAAATATTAACAAAATGGAATACAAAAACAACATGGTCTGGTATATATACTCAATTTCAACTCAAAAAACCCTTACAACCATAAAAAACTAATAATTGGCATTGCAGACAGATCAATGAAACTAACGTCTGTCATTTTTTGAAAAGAATGCATAGAAAAAGCAAAAAATATTTTAATAAATAATAACTATTCTTTTTCTCCAATCAACAAAATTTTCAAAAACAGAATTCATAAATACTACAATTCTCAACCTCCAAGAATCGATGCAACTAATACTCATAAAACATATATTGCCTTGCCATATTATACCACAACTATCAGAAAATATTTCAAACATTTTAAAAACATGATATTCACACAGCACACAAAAATGTAAACAACTTAAAATTCCTTTACACAACATTACACACTGTATATACGAAATTCCATGTAAACAATGTGATGAAGTCTACATTGGTCAAACAATGTAACTTCTTGAAGAACGGTTAAAAGGTCACAAATATTTTGCTAATATTAGGTACAGCTCTAAAAAAACATTCTAATGAAACATGTCATCAATTTAACTGCGAAAACACTGAAGTTATTAATAAAGAACAAAATTATAAAACACGGCTAATTATGGAATCAATTTATGTTCAAAAAAATCCTAATGCGTGTAGTAATCAAAAAGATACAGAACATCTTTCTACAATCTACAATTTGATAATATAAAAATATTGAATGAATTAACAAAAAAACATATATTTCTATATATAAACTTATATACCATACATACCTACCTACTTACGATAAATATACATATACATAATATTAACATAACTAAAGTTAGAGTAATAATAAAATATAAAATAGCCTAAGTTCGTAAGGTTTCTTGACTGTTCTTCCCTCTGATACTAATCGAACAGTCTAGTAACCTTAAAAATTAATTAAAACTGTCATTTTTGTCTATGTCAAATATGTCATAAATAAAATCCTCTTTTGAAAAAAGCCCAAAAAAGGACCGAAACGTTAAGTAATATAATCAGTCGTATTATTTGTTATAACGTTTAGATAATATTTCCGTTCATATGTAATAAGTATTTCCAAATGGTGAATGACATACGAGTTATACAATATTTTTCGTTGTGAATACTTTCCTTAAGTAAGGACAGGACGCATTAAACGCAGTACCTACTTCCGGTACGACATAGACAAAACTAAGTTGTAATTACTGGACGTAGACTTGGATAATTACAACCGTGAAGTAGCCGATGAGAACAAATAATAATAACATGAGGCAGCAAGAAGTCAAAAATAGTTGGCCCACACGCGTTTTGAACTTTTTCACCCAAGTAGACGTACGTAATTGTAAAATAGTAAAAGTAATTTTTCTTTTGTGAAGTGAATGTAAAAGCTCCGCGATGCTTCTTTGGTGTGAATCTTCATCGTCTAGTGGGAGAAAACACTATTTAAATCAAATGGGATGAACAACAGGTATCATATGATCAACAGTTAGTGCAATTACAACATGAAACCATTTGTGGTACGTACATTTTTATATACATATGCTTATAAATAAGACTAGCTTAGAAAGTGACAGTGAACAGTGGACGATTTTGGATTTTTTAATAAGTTACGATTAGGTGAAGGGTTTTGGATTTTTTTAATACTGCTCTACAGTCTTTTTAACACAGACAGAATTTAAAAAAACATACCAAAATTTTTTTTCGTTAAGCGACACGCTGAAAATATATTTTTTATAAAAAAATACCTACTGGGCAAGTATTTTTTGTCGGGATTATTGGCATAGGATATTGCCTAGATCTTTATAGTGTCATAAAAGCAAGAATAATATTTATTCAAACCACAACTTTGTATTATTGGCTAAAACCATGCTGTAAAATATTGTTAAAAGTAGATACAAGTATTTTATTTGTTTATACAGAATATAAACATCGATTTGTTGCGTAAAAATAAATTTAAGGACGGTTCGGCAACGGTCTAAAATAATATAATTATTATTAAAACACATTTACTTTGAAACTAACATTAAGCCAGCAGCCAGCAAGTGAACTAATATATAGACTTTGCTAAATGTCACTTTGAAATAAAATGGCAAAAGCGACAATTTTTCAAATCACAAATAATATTAAGTATCGCCTCTCAGACGGTTATAGCTGTGTGTGCTTTCAAAAACTACCCTTGCCGTGAAGGGATTTTAAACATCTCAGTAGGTAAAGTGAAAACCTTGTCAACATTCTCTGTTGCTTAAGTTAAATGAAACAAGTACCCACCAAAATGTCGAAATATCAAAACCTTCTCACCTACGACCTGTCACTGGTTCCTTGTATTCACTCTGTAGGATGATTATTAATCCCATTAACACAATAACCTGCATTTTAAAATTTACATAACATTTCAAAACAATTTAATAAGAAGAAAATTCAGATACATATGTATTATTACTGAAATCTGCATAATTCCCACGCTTTCACAATTTTTCCCACGACTCAAAACAATCAAATTCGGGCAATAACCGAGCTACATAGATGGTCTTAAAAACAGCACGATTAATTATACTAGATACCTGACGATGACCATGCAGAAACATCTTAACGCAGATATAAACATTGCAAATCACTATTACCTATTATTAATCCCAAAAAATCTTTGCTGTTGTGTAATCAGTTGCAGTAATAGTTTCTTTAATTGTATGCCTTACAGTTTTAAAAAATCGCAATGGTTCCACATAATCAAAAAAGTAAGTCAATTTTGACTCAACTTTCGAAAATTTACAAGTTTTAAAAATGTCATAGTTCGTACCTAAGTACATTTTAAGTCATATTGAATAATTTAATCTATACGTTATTCAATAAGTAATCGATACATTAGTCTATTAGCTTTTAAATTAATGAAATACTTGCACAAAATCAAAATAACTCATTCTATGTTGCTAATTGATTTTAGAGTCATTGCTTTTTACTTTAATGTTTAATTCCGAAAGTTTCGCTTGGTAAAAAAGGCCATAAAAAATCCAATCGTGTCTATCTAATGTATGCAACAAGCAACAACATTGCTGAATTCTAAATTGGGGATCTACCTAGTACTTTCTACGTCTTACGGCGTTTATCTATAAGGTCAATAATAGAAGGGTCATGGGAGGAGGTAAATATGTGGGTGAGGAAGAGATCAGTGTCGATTAGAAGAAAGTAATGTTTTGTTATTTACAAACGTGATTTGTTTACATGGTAGATTAAAACGTGTAGATACCGCATAATAGGCTTATAGTTTCTCCGAGTCATGTTAATGGTCAATCATCTTCTATCGAATAAAACAATTAAGCGACAGTAAAAGTTATAGTGCTAGGCTATAAATTACTTTTCACTGTGATGCCTATATATATTGTATCTCATTTTCAATTAAATGTACATTAACTATCCCCGATATAACTCAACATCCTCGATATAACTTCGGTGGGTTTCCTTCAAATGACACCAAATAAAATAATTATTAATCTATGTTTTCTTACAGTTATTGTCTGCAGTTGTGGCCCTGGCCAGTGCTAGGCCTGAAGCTGGCTATAGTTACAGTCCCCCATCTTCATCTTACGGTGCGCCATCCGGTGGCGGCGGCGGATTCTCTAGCTCCGGAGGCGGATTCGGTGGAGGGATAGGAGGAGGTTAGTCGCCCTTTTTTAAATCGAGATTTCTTGGCATTTCGAAAATACTGTTGCGTCATCTGTCGCACTTTGTAATCTAGACTCAAAAGCCTATTTGTTGGCAACGCATTTGGTAGAAATCATCGTGCATTGAGCTTTTGTATGCATATTGTACGTAATATCTTTGCTGTAGCATTATAATCTTGATAGAAACATTATTATCATCAGACGAAATACCAATAAAAATGAAAACAAATATTGTCAAGTAAATGCCGTAATACATGCGTTTAAAATTTATTCTATCTCACAGGCCATGGAGGTGGCGGCAGCTTTGGAGGCGGTAGCGGATTCGGAGGAGGCGGCGGATTCGGGGCCGGCGGTGGCGGCGGCGGCGGTTTCAGTTCTGGCGGCGGTGGAGGATTCGGAGGTGGTAAGTGTATAATATTCTCTCGTAGAAACTCGATTACGATATAACCCCTGCACTAGGTCTTGGAGGTGGATTCGGAGGAGGCGGCGGCGGCGGCGGCGGCGGCGGATTCGGAGGTGGATTCGGGGGAGGATTCGGAGGCGGTACTACCGTCCAAAAGCATATCTACGTCCATGTCCCACCACCAGAGCCAGAAGAGTTCAGACCACAAAGACCTATCTCCGTTGGTCAGGCTCAAAAGCACTATAAAATCATCTTCATTAAGGTTGGTATTATAATTCATGGTGTTATCGATTACTTTCATACTGACTTCGCGTTGTTTAGGCTCCAAGCGCTCCAGCGCCAACCGCCCCAGTAATTCCATTGCAACCACAGAACGAAGAAAAGACCCTGGTCTACGTTTTGGTCAAGAAACCAGAGGAAGCTCCTGAAATCAGTATCCCAACTCCAGTACCAACACAACCCAGCAAACCAGAGGTCTACTTCATCAGATACAAGACTCAGGTAAGACTCAAGGACAATACAGTTAATCTGATCTTCATTCTTAACACTTCTTTAAGAATGAGCATTATAAACTGTTTGTCACATTCGTGGTTAAATTTCCCAAGGAGCTGAAATTCCGTCAAGGATAATTTATTAACGAATCAATCTCAACAAAATCAATTTCCGATAATAGCGTATTTAAAGTCCTATTTGCAGTTCTTATTCTAACAACGCGTGCACTTTCATTTATTTCGTGAGGCCGTACCAGCAGCAGATAATCACGTAGGTAAAGAGTCGGTATTTCACCTAGGAAAGTGCATGACACTGGGCAGATGTTACTTTCTCCGCGAGACAGTTGAATAGAGAAAATTACCGCAGCTTGAATGTATTGTATCAGGATATGTCTAATTGTTTACTTTGCCTCGAAGCAAACGTATGGAGAATGGGTTATGTTAATTGGTTTTCGGCTTACTTGGAATTAGTGACTTAACGATATGCGTACAAACAGGTATCAGATAATTAATTGCGTTTTATACCAAAAGGCATGTATGAGAACTAGACAGAAACACCAGAATGAAACTGACAAAATCCACAGCCAACGCAGAAGCACGAAGAGGCTAATTTGATATACCGGCGATTTTATGATTACTAATTGAAATTTATTTTGCAGAAGGGAGCCGCCGGTGGTGGCGGTGGATTTGGAGGCGGAAGCGGGGGCGGTTTCGGAGGCGGTAGCGGCGGCGGTTTCGGAGGCGGTAGCGGCGGCGGTTTCGGAGGAGGTATCGGAGGAGGAATCGGAGGAGGAATTGGAGGTGGTAAGTAACTTAATTTTTTCACCAATTTAAAGTTACGTGAGCTAATTCAAAAGCAAGTCATTAATTACATAAACTCGTAGGAGTAGCATAATAATTATGTATTTCGATAAACCTACAATTATTTGTACGGAAAATTTCAAGCCATTATCTACATATCTCGTGTGAGCATCTTGTAAGCTATCGGTGGTTATATAATTTTTATATAAAGATACTAAAAAAACTTTTACGAGCACTTCCTTTACTATTAATATATATTTCCGGCATTATATTTAATTTAATTAATAATATTATGCAGCAAAGACTTGAGATTTTATTTCATAATTTTAAAGAAATTTGTTTCAACCAATTTTTATTAATTATTAAGATAGGAAACTTTAATAATACCACCTTAATATTTAATATTTTTTTATTAAATAAACAGAAAAATAATACATACAAACATACTTTGCTAGAAGATGATAAGTAAAAAAAATACAGTAAAATACAGTACAGTAAAAAAAAAACAACAGTCATTCGGGCCTTATTAAACAGCTATATAGGAAATAAGGCCTGGTCTTTGTTACCTTACTTGTTTATTTTAGTTTGATTGCATGGTGTTCCCTCTTGTTTCAGGTCTTGGTGACGGCGGTCACGGAGGCGGCATTGGCGGGGGAATCGGAGGCGGTCACGGAGGCGGTAGCGGCGGCGGTATCTCCAGCAGCTACGGCCCACCTGGCAAAACCGGCGGCCCATACTAAGCAAGTACCAAGTTACCTCTGCAACGGCTGACGGGCTCACGATCAGCCGCTTGCGCCCCCAAAAGTAAATGAAATGGTGATGACGATTTGTCTGCGAACGCAGGCAAATTAACTTTTATGGCTGCCTCTGATAAAATTTCGGAATTCTGTTTTTAAGACTAAAAAAAAAGATCGCCGTATTTGCTCGGGGAATTTGGTGGTTCTATCAGGGGCGTTTCATGTTGTAAATATCGTGCAATATAATAATATTACGTTATATATTTTATATTTTTGTATATTTTTTATGAATACGGTGACAAATAAATGTATTTTTTTAGTATAAGTCATGTTTTTTTACTCCCCAAGATATTCCTGAACGCTATAAATTTTCAAAATATGGTTTCGTCAACGTTTGCTTGGACATGTTAAAGATTTAATATGATTTCGTAGTCAGAGAGTTTTTAGTGTGACGAAGTAAGAGGAAAAATAGTTCCTCTCATTTTGCTGACAGTTACTAAGCACCAAAGTGTCGCTTTATCTGCCTAGCCAGGCAAGGGATTGGTTTCTATGGATACAGCTCATCAATTGTTTACACAAAACAAATATCCTCATAATATCTCCATGGTAACAAAGCATAAGCTCGATAACCACGACTTTATTATCTAATATGTTTTCCACAATATTTCAAAATTGTTATTAATTTTAAACAGTCATCGAAAAAATTATATATACTCTTTATTTAGGATTTATCTTTAGGATTTAGTTTTATAAGCTTACCTTATGTTTTTTGGGTCTTTGATTCTGAATTTTTCAGACTTCCTACCAAAATTTTCTACCGGAAATACTGCAAATTTTTAAAAAGTGGCGCCAAAAAAAAAACGATTATTTTACAACAATTCTCCGAACCTCCATCGATTTTCAAGAAAATTTGGAATTAAGCTCATCTTACCTTTAACTTCAAAAGTGACATTTTCCCAAATTGTGCTTTTTGTTTTTAAGGGGTAAAAACTACCTCTTCGTTAAAAAAAATAGAAAAAATGCAAAAAAGAAAAATACGTATTCTAACCAAACTTTTGGATTACGTAAATAATACTAAAATAAAGTAATTTGTAAAGGGATAACGGTCAATATCTATTCTGGTGGGAATGGCGGGGGTTTTAACGCTCATTTTTTTCTCAAAAATGTAGGTGCCCACCGTTTTTGCATCGTATCTCGCTTAGTTATAACGCAATATTAAAGCAAAACCACTCATTTTAAAGGTCTTTCTAAGTACTACAAAAAATGTTCCATAAGTTTTTCTCGAAAAATACATCAGTATTCCGTTATTTAACGTTGAATACTTCGAACAAAGTTATAACTCCTTTTATTTTGGAACTAACGCATTCATAAAAAAACAGTCTTTGGTTTCTTACAAGCTTCGTTTTTGGTCTTTACAACTTTTTGGAGAGAACGCGAAGTTTTCGAGGTATTCCCGAGAAACCAGAAACATGCATTTTTAACGTTTTCAATCGCGAATAACTAAAAAAATATCGATATATCGAAAAAACTTTATATATTATTTTTTACAT